>JAOTRC010000014.1:13933616-13946421 GCA_027497675.1 Cyprinella lutrensis | reverse complement strand
CGATATTTCTTCAAAAGCAGATCGTGGAGACATTTTAATCGTCCACGATTAAAAATCGTCATATCGCACACCCCTAATATCAATTAATTTGTATTTATATTAGGTACAGTACTCTCTAGGACTGTCACGATAACACATTTTGCTGGGCGATAATTTGTCCAAGAAATGATTGCGATTAAGCGATAACATTGTCGTTGTGAGACCATTTACATCTAAAATAATGATAATGGCATAATAATGCAGGTCATTTTCAGATCAATAAACTTTTTTCTAAAGACTATTTAACACTGAAAATGGAAAACATTTTAAATATTCACAAATGAACAGAACAACCAAAAACAATAAAAGCAATGGACTCTGACACTTGAACAAAAACTACAAATAAAATGGATGTAAACAAAACCCGACCCTACCCTATGATAAATTATTTGTTATTAATGCATTAACACACTGTTAAATTAACATAAAAGCAAAGCAAGCTCCTGCATGCATGATTTGGCATAACTTTATGTGTGCTAAGTGATAGTTTATGTGTTATTATCAATGAAGCTGACTGCACAATGAATCTTTCATAATATCCGCCACACTTGAACAGAGTGAACAGAGAGTTGTCATGCAGTCTCTTTGGTAGAGAGACGAGGAAAACAAAAAAAAAGCATGCAAATGGAAATTATTGCGGACGAAAAATTAGAGCGATTAATTGATTTGACTATGGCAACAGACCTAATACTTTAAACAGGGAGTCAACTTGGTACCACATTAATATTGAAGGTAAAAATGAACTGATTTGTATTCAAACACAACTACCTTAATCACATAAAACACGTTTTTACTAGGGGTGGGGGAAAAAATGATTCTTAGATGCATCGCGATGCGGACGATAATGCGTTCTCTCCCTCCAAATCTAAGAGATGCACAGAATCTTCGCACTTTTAAAGTTCTTCTTAAGACACTTTTTTTTTAAACTTGCATTTGATTGCTGATGTCTCTCTGTGATCGTTTAACAGCTAATCTTATTCATATATATATATATTTTAATTACTTTGATTTGTTTATTCTGGTAAATCATGCTATTATGTACAGCACTTTGAGAAGCTGCTTTTAAAGGCGCTATATAAAATAAAGTTTATTATTATTGATAACAATGATAATAACGTAATATTGACGGAACACAAAACACGGAACTCTGAAGCGCGGAAGTGCAGTGCTGGACCGTCTGGCACTACTGCGCAGGTCTGGTCCCGAGGTCGCTAGTGCGCAGGTCTGGTCCCGAGATCGCTAGTGCGCAGGTCTGGTCCCGAGACCGCTAGTGCGCAGGTCTAGTCCCGAGATCGCTAGTGCACAGGTCTGGTCCCGAGACCGCTAGTGCGCAGGTCTGGGCCCGAGATCGCTAGTGCGCAGGTCTGGTCCCGAGATCGCTAGTGCGCAGGTCTGGTCCCGAGACCGCTAGTGCGCAGGTCTGGTCCCGAGATCGCTAGTGCGCAGGTCTGGTCCCGAGACCGCTACTGTACAGGTCTGGGCCCGAGATCGCTAGTGCGCAGGTCTGATCCCGAGACCGCTAGTGCGCAGGTCTGGTCCCGAGATCGCTAGTGCGCAGGTCTGGTCCCGATATCACTAGTACGCAGGTCTGGTCCCGAAAACGCTACTGCGCAGGTCTGGTCCAGAGATCGCTACTGCGCACAGTCAAGTCCCAAGGTGTCAGCACCATATCGGGACACTGACAGCTTCAGTTCTCACCAACGAAAAAGAGCAAAGGCCGTCATCCATCTTTTTTTACAGTCTATGAATCAAACCCATCTCAAATGCGTTTCGGAGGGCATTTACACCTAGTCTTTTCACGACCGGATAGCTATCGGATCACAGAAAACACATGAAGTGGCCAGGTGTAAACTGCACATATTACGGCAAAACCTCTACCTGTGAGTTGCTGGGTAAAGTGTAAATTGCCTTCTAAAGGTTAAATGGTTGTTGATGGGCCCAGGTTTAGTGTCTCTCATGACATTTTCGTTTTACTTTTTTTTTTTTAAGATTTATTTTTATTGTTTCTAACATGTCTTGTTCTGTAGACTTGCTCTTTTTTATACTGTACATACAACTGTTCTATTGACATGCTCTTTATTTATTTATTTTACACGGTACAACCAGTAAAACATGTCTTGTTCTGTAGACATGGTTATTTATTTATTCATGTTTTACTAGTCCAATATGACAGTCAGTTGAAACAAACTTTGTGTAGTAAGTAAACTTGTTTTATTTGTCATGAATCTATTTTGATGCATTCCCATGAGTTTTGTAATTTATGTTTAAAAATATCAAAATTAATATCGATATCGCAACATTTGTTATTGATATCGCAATATTGTGCACCCCAAACAGCAGTAGCCCGGAAAGAAAAATTCTGTGACCATATAGCCTCCTCACCCTCATGTTGTCCCAAACTTGTATGACTTTGTTTTGTTTTCATTTGTAGAATGAAAGAAGATGATATTTTGAAGAACTGTTATTATCTTCAGAAGAAATTCAATCACACCGGTTTGTAACATCACGGGACAGTAAATAATGACATTTTTTCATTTTTACAGGAGCAACCCCAATCCCATTCACAGAAAGTGATAAACGAGGGAGTTTACGACTTCCACACCAGGCACTGTGAGTATTTTCCCACAGAGATCGCCATTCCATCTCCATCACAAGAGATCTACATGGTAGACTTGTGCTTCGGTTCCTGCCAAAACTGGATGGACTTTAAGGACACCACTGAGCAAAGAAAGGGGTCCACCCATCTGTCCTCACACTGTCCTCCACACTTGTGCAGATCCATCATTTAGCAATCAGCATTAGAAGAACAACTGCAAACTCAGCACTCTCTCTGAACAGCAGGCTTGGTCAAAGTTTCACACAGTGTTCAATCATGATAAAGAAAGCATTAACTGCTGTCGTCATGTCATCAGTCCACAGTTATACCGATCGAGTTAACAAGTGGTGACCCAAAGGCCTTTATCTACAGTTATAATCAGACCTTTAATCTCTGCTGATGAGACACTGTCTCAAGTGTGTTTCAGTTACTCCAACATTATAAATGGCTATACTGTCACTTTTAATCAATTTAATGCATCCTTACTTAATAAAAGTATGCTCTTTAAAAAAAATCATTCTGACCCTAAACTTTGGAAGTGTATCAAAAAACACATTCTGAAACTTTTCTCATAGTTAAAGTCAGTCAAGCAAAATATTACAAATCCAAGTCATCCCATATGAGATATGAAACGGCACTTACAAAAGGCCACTAAACTATACATTAAGCATGTACCACAATGTGAAGTTATGTGTGAAGTTACTACTATGAAATTAAGATTTTAAAGATGTATAATTAGAAAAAATATAGATATTTTGCACCACAAAACTGAGGAAATGGAAGAACAGAAGACAGTAACTTTAAGTCATATATCATGTAAAAGTGTTAGTCGTCATGAACGTCTCCAAATGTAACATTCGAGCCTTTGCTAATTGCTACTCCTGATATCAGTTAGGAGGCAGATTTCCAACACTTAATGAATATGAAAGTATAAATCACATTATATTGTATTACAGGAAAACTAGCTGTGAAAATAATATTAGTAGCCTAAATATCATAAATTACGAGGCATTGCAAGAGCTAAACTGCAAAGATTTCAGCATAAATCAGGCCGTCCTTGCAAACACCCAGTAAGGCGAAAGTAACCAACTATGTATGGTAAGCATGAAACCAAGGTGAAATGTAAGCCAACACATTGTAGGTTTAAAGGACAAACGAAACGTCATGTTTGATTGAGAAAAGCTTCATACATGTCAGAGAAACAGAAGGAAAGCTGACAGGAGCCGACTTGATTACATAATGCACTGAATTCTTACTAACAGTGAGCACGAGCCGATGGGATTATTTCTGACGCGCGCTTGTTTATCTGTCGCAGCTACAGGACAAACAAAAGCAATAAAACTCGGAACCTGAACACAATAACAACAACAATGGTTATTTGTTCTATCCAAACGGAAAGTGGGCGGTAATGTCAGTCTAATATCGTTATAGCTGCGCTTGTGTGTCAACTCGCTCGTTACACAACAAGCCTCATACTTAGCAATGAAATCACGCGCAGGCTTGCGCTGGTTAGCTTAGCACGAGCTCTCGTCGAACAAACCCCAGGCCCACACGCGTCCCCATACTTACATTTCCAGATATTCTGTGGATGTCAGCGTTCGTTCCCACTTCTGTCTCTTGGTTGCGGATATTTTCGGAGTCGATATGCTTGTCGCTTCCTTTAAAAACAAACAATCAGGGTGACTTCACGTGAGAAACGATCATTCCGTTTACGGTGATTCTCTGCTTTGATGGCGTGAATTTGTGCGCATGTTTGACGCCAACGCAGATGTCCCTGAACAAACCTATCCACTTGTTCACTAAGTCTTTCTAAGTTTCGTATCAATATGGGGTCATGATGTGGGATAAATCATTATATAGATCCGAATAATCTGCTTCTGTAGGGAGGCCAAGATATCCTTTGGTTCAGAGTCTTGTGCGTCTTGATGGAGGGGAGGGATAGTTTCTTCAAGTGGCTCGATGATTGGCCAAAGCCCTACAAGGCGTGCTTGCTAATTGGATTATTTTGCTGACAGCAAAGACTACAGATGGCCAGTCCCACAATTTGATTGGCTTTCGTCTTGTCATTTACAGTCATGCCGCTTGAACAGTAGTTTACATTACGCACAAAACGCAGAGCAGTTTGTTCATGCTGAGCGTTTCCATCCATCTCGAGGTCACAGTTGGGGCGATGTGCTTTATTTACAGTATTAAGCCAATAGTAGATATAGGTTCAATTTTTTTTTATGTCTCTTATTGCATCAAAGGTACAGTAATAAACAGCAATATTGTGAAATATTATTACAAATTAAAACAAGTGTTTTTGATTTAAATATCTTTTCAAATGTAATTTATTACTGGCAAATAAGCCACTGCCAGTCACTTCAGTCACACGATCTTTCAAAAAGTTATTCCAATATGCCGATTTGCTGCTCAAGAAACGTTATCAATATAATATATTTTATTTTTTGTTAACGCTGACAGTAAAATGTTGCCAGATATTGATACTAAAAACAAGCAAAAGAAATATAATAATCCGAAAAATAATAATAAATAATCCGAAAATAATAATAATCCGAAATTAGTTCATAGCTTGTGTTTTGGAAATAAGATTAGGTAATATAGGCTATCACTAATCCTAACATGCAACTTTCCACTTTAATAACTTCCTAAAAACAGGTCAGGAGATTAGCCTACTGCAGCCATTAGGTAGGTTAGATCTGGCAACACAGAGGCTGCACTGCGCCCTCATTCACAACTCGCTCTCAAGCCCCGTTCACTGCAGCAACATGAATTGCAAACACTCATGATGTGAGGTGGTTTAAACATGCCTAATTAATCATTCGAAGAGCATGAAATTTTTATTTTTGAATGAACAGAGTCTCCGCAACTGCGCTATATGCATGTCCGAGTGACGACAAGAGACACTATGTATCCATGACAATGATGGCAGCGGACACGAGCGCTCGGCTGGAGTTCAAAAACACATTTTAGCGCTAGATATCTTATTTAATGCAAAAAAAAAATGCACACTATGCAAGATTGGTATCTTATTATAACAGCTTCAAAGGGGTATCAGGCTGAGACGCTCTGTGTGAGTTTACGACAGTAACATTAAATACAAGTACTCCGTAGCAACTCTAGGGGTTGCTGTTTGACAAAAAAAGAATTCCTGCATAGTGTGCTTTTAAAATACAGTAAATTTACATTTAGCACGCTTTCAGAAACCCTCCACCTTCCTCCTCATCGACCTGCAAAGACAACAACCAATTTGTACAGATTTGTATGAGCGAGTAAAAGGTGGCTAATTCGTAGCCTACGACCTCACTCGTAGGATTAGGTTAAGGGGCAGGGGCAGGGATAAGTCATTTGTATTTCAATAATTCTTTACAAAGAAGTTTAAACAATGACTTCAATACATGAAGTCAAATGTTTGGGTAAATTAAATGTAGGATTAAATCAAAACAAACAAACCATCCTCAAATAGCACATCAGATCAGATAAACTGCAAGGAAACAAAATGAGACCAAGTATGTGGTACAGTGCAGTACTGGTATACATCTCCTTTTAAGAGAAGCACTAAATCTCTCAAATGGAAGCCTTTTGAAGATCTTCTCAAAAGAATTCCAAAGGGAGTTTATTCTTGATCCAACTAAGTAAAATGCATTTTTGGCAAACAAATAGCAGCTTTTGATTGTGTCAGATAGTGCCACAGTGTCTAATATCCCAATGATCTTGCTCCAAAACAAACATTTTGAAACACTTGTTCTGCTTAGTGCTTCTTGTAGATGCACTAGCTGATGTCCACTGTGTGAACATCATGCTGTGGTTAGCCGTCCAGAGACTCAAATACCTTCATGTCTTGAGAGCTGAATGTGCTCACCTTCTGCTGTTTTATGAATCTTTTATTAAGTTCTGAAAGTACAGGCCACCATTGGCTGCTTGACAGCACCATCAAGTGGTCACCGGCCACTGTTCTTTTTCAATGAAAAACAAAAAGAGAGAGTTTTTCTTTTTCTTCTGTATTTCCTTTTTTTAATAAACTTAATTTAAAATGAAAACAGGTTTATTGTTTCTTACCCCATTGGCAGACATTTTTGTTTTAAGTGTAAAGTCCCTACATTTTAATAGCCTACCTTTTTTTTCAGAAGACAACTTTTGTTTCCCAATTAACTGCATTTTGATGTAGAAATGTATACTGAGGAAAAAAAAAAGAAAAACAAGACAAAAACGTAGAGGATGAAAATGATTTTTCGGAATAGAATACCCAGATTCTTGTCATGTCTTTATGATACTTAAGTTGTTAGTAACTGCAAATGATTAAACAAACAATTAAACATATCAAGTAGCGCATGTCTGATTACTAAGAGTTATAAAAGCCGAGTGAACATTCCTCTGAAGGAAGTGCTCTGACTCAGGCAGAGTTAGATTTATTACTGGTGACATCATGCAGCTGTTGCTGACTGGACAGTTTTGCCTGGAAGCAACATCATGTTTAAATATTTGTGAATGTCTGCATTAATGCATCTAGTATGCATGGTTAATTATGTATTACATGCATGTGTGCGCACAGAGGAGGTGGTGTGATACATATGGGCAATCAAATCACTTTCTGACTTATATTTCACGATACCTTGTACTCAATTTGATCACTCTTCATAGGGTCAACGTGATTTTGCTAGTAAGACATGTTTCTGGATCAACATTCCTGTCAAAAAAATGAATCCCTACCCAAAAACCTAACCCTACCCATAACCTTTCCCTAGAATCAGATAGGTAAATAACACCGATGTTTAAGATGTTGATCCAGGAACATGTGGGTTTGGCGAAATCACCTACTTCATAGATAAAGTCTGATTTAATTCTTTGTGAAATTTGAACGCTTTGAGGGGATTCACTTCACATTAAGCACGCCGTCCACACAGCATTAAATATTGAGCGAGCGTGTCATTTTGTTTTTATAATTTCTCTTGCCACAGGTGCTGTTGGCAGCACCAGCATGGAGACCTCGAGAAGTAACTGCATTTTGATGAGCCGTCAAATGAGTGAACAAAGCAGGCTGGAGGCCTTAGACAGGCAGGCTAGTTTATTTCATCGCTTGTGACACAGAGCATGCACGCGGATAGTCAACACTTCCCAGACTGCCTTTGTTTCTGTCCACTTCCGTACTTGTGAAAGTCTCTTTCTCATTCACCCTTGCGCCAATACATTCCCTAAGTCACAGTTAAATCAATATGAACAATTCTTATTTTTATAGAATATTGTTGTATTTATTATAAATTAGTTATCAGTGTACATAATTATTAAAATAACAACAATAATGTGCCCTAACACTCAGAAAAAAAAGTAGAAAAGCTGTCACTGGGGCTGTACCTTTTCAAAAAGTAAATATTTTGTCCATTTTAGTTGCTAATATGTACATTTTAGTTGTTATGTACATTTTAAGTGTTAATATGTACATTTTAGGTATTAATATATACATTGTAGGTGCTAATATGTACATTTCAGGTGCTAATATGTACATTTTAGGTACTAATATGTACATTTCAGGGGCTAATATGTACATTTAGGTGCTAATATGTACACTTTATGTGTTAATATGCAAATTGTATGTGCTAATATGAACATTTTAGGTGTTAATATGTACATATTAGGTGCTAATTATTTGCATTTTAGGTCTAATATGTACATTTTTAGTGTTAATATGTACATTTCAAGAGCTAATATGTCCATTTTTGGTCCTAATATGTACATTTTAGGTGTTAATATGTACATAGGTGCCAATATGTACCACTAAGGTACCAATATGCAGCCTTTGGGTACAAAAGTGTTGCGGGGCTGTACCTTTTACAGTGACAGCTTTTGTAGCTTTTTTTTTTCTGAGAGTGCATAATCTTTAATCTCATTCTTGCAATGGGGATCTGATGTGTTTACAGGTGTCGAGGGACAAACTCAAACTGTCACATACATGACATCACAGTAACAGCAAACAACAACTAACCAATCAAATTCCGATCAAATTCAGTCTATTGCAACTTCTGTTTCAGGTTAAAAGGTTCCGTTCTTTAAAGGTATAGTTTACCCCAAAATTTTAAATTTCTCATAATTTACTCACCCTGATTTACTCACATTTTTTTCCAAGCCTGAATGAGTTTCTTCTGTTGAACACAAAAGAAGATATTTTGAAGATTGTCGATTACCAGACAGTCCACGGTATCCTAGTGTTTTTTCATATAAGCCCATGGTTACCATCTACTGTTTGATTGCCAGCATTCTTCAAAACATTTCAACTTGTGTTTAACAGAAGAAAGAAACTCAGGTTTAGAACAACACAAGGGTGAGTTTGATGACAACAATACATTTTTGGGTGATATTCATTAAGTCATTTTCTTGTCACATAAATGTATCTTATTAAGACATTCATATTGCAAAACAAGTAGAAAATACTTGTTTAAATAGTATTTTTTGTGTGCTGTGCACTGTGCCAAACCAAGAAGGAAATGCTGCTGTGGAGTGGTAGAAAGAAATCAACATCTTGATTCTGGAGTGTAAAGGTCCAGGTCAGTCTGCTTTCATATTTCGTTGGTTAACGTGTGAATGAATGGATGGCAGGCCACTGAGATACGGAAGGGGCATGTTGTGTATAACTGCTAGTTCTTAATACACATATACTTTCCAGATCCCCTTTCCTCCCCCCCCCCAAACATTTTAGTGGCACCATAGAGTATAAAAGCAAATTCATCTTTTATTCACCGCAGGCTGAATATTCAGACTGCGAGATGTTAAAACAGCGGAGGTCAGTGTTTAGCAGGCTTCTCTTTCTCTGAAGTGCTGAAACAGAGTATGCACTTGCTTGAACCAAGATTCATGGCCGCACATTAAAATGTTTTGCATTTTGAACAAGAAGTGTGCTGAAGCCATAGCCTATAGACCCTGCTGCATATGCATTAGGTTCTGTGCTAAAAAGGCTAGGGGCGCTTATTCACCACCCTATGGATTGTCTTCAGGCGAGGGCCTCAATGTGAAGGCCTTGATCTCGGGTGTGCTGGGGGGGCCCAGACGCACTTAATGGTGTGAATCAGTGGACCAGTGATGTGATGAGTTGTATGGTTGATCTCACTTCTTACCCTTTGGCATCTCCAGTCTCCATGAGGAGTGTTAAACATATTTTACACTTATTCAGTTCAAAGTTGACAGTTCAGTTCAATACAAACATCAAATGCTCTGGAATAAAGAGAGATACGAACGCGACATTAGAAAATAGATGCGACTCGGCGACTCTCGGCATTCAGTGGGGAGTGGGAAGTGGGATGTGAAGACCTATTTGGTTTCATGTTCTCCATAGAGTGTTTTTTGTTCACTTCTGCCCCCTGCAGGAGTATTCCTGAATAGCAATCATTATAGCGAAGGATGAGACTCATGGATTTCACCTTACAGGAGCACATTATATTTCTTATATTATTTATTTATATATATAAAAACAATGTATTCATAATCAGCGAATCATAATCAAAGAGATATTCCACCACCAAATTAAAATTCTGTCATCATTGATTTACTCACCTTCATGTTGTTCCAAACTTGTATGATCCTCTCTTTTGTGTGTCACAGAAGAAAGAAAGTCATACAGATTTGAAACGACATGAGGATGAGTAAATGACCGAATTTTCTTTTTTTTGGTGGACTATCCCTTTAAATGGGCCTAAAATTCTCATTCTCATTGGCAAGGCAAGTTTAGTATATAGCACATGTCATACACAATGGGAATTCAAAGTGCTTTAAATAGAAGGAATTAAAATAATCAAAATAAATAAGAATAATTAAAACAGTTTAGAATAAAGAATAAAATAATCATTTAAAAAATAAATAAAATAGTCGGAAGAACGGTGGCACAGTGCTCATTCAGTAAATGCACTTCAAAACAGATGTGTTTCATTGCTTATTTTCAAATATTTTTCTAGTCACATTAAAGGTCCCCTGACATGAAATTTTCATTTTCTGAGGTTTTTTAACATTAGTTCCCCTAGACTGTATTTGGTCCCCTCGTGTCTAGAATTTTCAATCGGTGTAAACCGAGCTTTGGCTATTTTTCTCTTCTCTGCATCCGTCTGCAGCTCAGACGCGCTGATCTAGAATCTCCCATAACATCATATAGGGGGAAGTTTACTCCCCTTTCTCTGCTTTGCCCGCCCAGAGACCATAACGAAAAGCATTAGCTAATTAGCAGATAAATGAACATATAGGCGTACTCTGCTAATCTCTCCTGTTCCTACTTGCTGTATGAAAGGCCAACAGGACCAAAACGTGTCTTTTGCAACATTAGTTTCACATGTTTTGGCCCTTTTGGCCTTCCATAGCCGTACTCCTTCTGCACGGCCGTCTTAACACTTCTGTGTGACTGCGACTTAGATGGTAATTGGAGAATGTTTTGAACATTTCACACACTTCAAGTCCACATAGATCCAAAGCGTTGCATTCTGAGGAGGCGTAGCCATTAGGCTGCCAACCAGCAGACCTGTCACCCTTGTTTAATGTGCCTCACTACGCGTGTGTGTGTGTGTGTGGGGGGGGGGGGTTGTACGCAGACACAGAGATGGGCATTTCTGAGGAGTCCGTGCGATGCGGCTTTCCAAACCCACAGGCTGAGGGTTAATAGCATCTGCGCCTATTCTGCCACCTCCAGACGTCAGGAACACACGGTCACCCTCTCAGCTCAGAGGGTCGAGTACAGAACACTCGATGCCGCTCTTTGACAACGTCAGGACCGATTTAAATGAATTTCTGCATGTGCTAATTGAGTGATCTCTAACCATCCACTCAACCACCTGGGCAGAGCTCCAGCGGTCCGTTCATCTTCCTCGGCGGCGGAGCTCCGGCATGTCCTACTTTACTGTTTAATGACCCTCTGATAGATCAAGACCGTGGCAAAAAGCAAACAAAAGCGGGAGCTTTAAAACCCAGCATGACCCAGATGATGCCCCCCTCTGTGCCCGTTCTCATTGTTCAGACAGGAGAAAGAAGCGGTGCTTCATTTGCATAATAAATGGGAATGCAACAGCAAGAGAGTGTGCCGCTCCTCACCGTAAAACAGTGCCTGTTACAACATGCAAATGATCTCCTTCATAATCCCATCATCATTCAAGGATTCGCTTGAGTTGATGGGAACATGTATACACTTAAATGTTATGAGAAATGATCCTTATGTTCAGTAACAGCTATAATGGCGAATTACCTTACATAAATTTAACTACATGCCTCACATTTTCCATTTTGTATTTTGTGAAAGCCCTCTTCTTTATGGCTTTAACCTTTCTAATTTAACTCAAAAATGGATATTTGCACCGGAGCGTTTTTGTCATGTCTTTGTCAGCTGCAAAATTTCTGGTGCAAGATGGCAAGGTTAAACGTCTCATCAGTTGTATTTGGTTGCCATGTGGTCAAAAACATTCCCGACAACAGCCATTCAGAAGCAGGCCTACCCCGGATATTACAGGGCTTGTGACGAGATGTTTTGTCAGATTGCATTACGTCCCAAGTCTTGGGGAAATCAGAAAAACTTTAAGAGGCGTATTAAATAATCTTGGGTTGTGGTATGGATTGGCAGCAACGAATCACTGGTCGATAATCAAATCAATGTGTTGCTAGACATACGGAAGATAGGTTCAGATGCACCCTGGATGCACTTAAACAAATTTGACATCACTAAATTTGATCATCGACCGGAAAAGAGATTCCGGAGCTCTCAAACTGAGTACAACTGAACCAACTTGACGAGTAGCGTCCTTATAAAGACAACGCCCTTACTGGACAACCGATGGCGTTCATATACCCCATCATTGGGCAACCTAATAAAAATCAGACAAACAAAACTAAAAGAGAGAAGAGGAACACAGAGCAATAGAAAAAACAATCTAAAACACAGGTTGTAACAGGGCCTTTTATTTGATGTTTAAATTATAATTGCCTTCCAGGCCTAACATGTTGTCAGATGGGTCAGTTAAAGAGAGAACATTCCTTTCATTCGTTTGGGGACTAAAAGTTCGGTATTTTAAACTTAAAGGAGTAGTTCACTTTTTAAAAAAAAAAAAACTTATGCTGATAATTTACTCACCCTCATGTCATCCAAGATGTCCATGTCTTTCTTTCTTCGGTCGAAAAGAAATTAAGGTTTTTGATGAAAACATTCCAGGA
>JAOTRC010000014.1:13888173-13903324 GCA_027497675.1 Cyprinella lutrensis | reverse complement strand
ATGGCAGACAGGAAACAAGGAGCTGGTTGAAGTTCAGGAAGTAGTGCAGCTGGGCATAAAGCCAATTGCATTACAAAATGTATTAAAATATAAAACAGCTATATAACAGTTTAATTAATAATTTTTAGGCTATATAAACAAATGTTCATCATGGAAATAAATCTACTTTTAAAGGGTTAGTTCACCAAAAATGAAAATGAAGTCATTAATTGCTCACCCCCATGCTGTACCAACCCTGTAAGACCTTCGTTCGTCTTCGGAACACAAATGAAGATAGGCCAGAGACGAGAGTTCAAGAGATTTCCACGACGCATGTGCGAGAATTGCGATCTCCTTCAACTGCTTCTTGCGCAATCCTCGCGCATGCGTCGTGGAAATCTCTTTGTGTGAAGAACACACCAAAAGTCAATATTCACTGAAAATCTTGTCATTCTTCCTACCATTCATGAGAATTCATTAGAGATAGTGTTTGTGAATTTGCATTTCAGACTAGATTATCATAACAATAAACAAAATTATAGCATGAATTCGGAAGTCTTGAAATGTATCATATGAGTCATATGGACCACTTTTATGATAGCTACTTTATGGTTGAAAGCTTCAGTCCCTTAAAATACATTTTGTGTTCAACAGAAGAAAGCAAATCATTGGTGTGACTTGCATGGATGAGTAAAAAACAAAAAAAAAAGATTTTCATTTTTGTACTTTTCTTCAAGTCCATGTACAAGTAAAAAAAAAAAAGTAAGTAAGACAGCCACTCAACTGATTAAAATTATCCTCACTCAAAGGCTCAAAGAAGCGGGCACACTAGCAGTCCACAATGCCAATGTGCACCAGGCCTTGGCAATGAAGCCTCATGGGATCGTCCTTGAATGTCCCACAGGCTGTCATGGAGACAGACATGCGGGTATTTACAGCTCGCTTTCTCTTGCCTCCTGTGCCATCTCCTGCTGTCCGGGCTGGCGTGGGGGTGGACAGTCAAGGCCTTTGTGGTCTGCATTCTGGGTTTCTTTTCCCCTCATTGCCGCCGTTGTGAATCTCATTTGGGGGTTTATGGAGATCGACCAGGCAGGAGGTTTGCGGGTTTGTTGGGCTCTTTACAAGGCCCATCTGGACAGGTCTGCTGCAGCCTAATAAAGCATCAAAAGCAGCCTGTTGTAAATCCACCACGAGGTCCCTTGGTCTGGGGCAGGTGTATGGCTGACATGCCATTACTAGAAGCAAAGAACGTCCACCAATGGACACAACCAAACTCTAAATTTTACACACAGTTAGACATGCAAGATGGAATTACTTCTGATCTGTCACAATCATCTTCTTTGCTTACAACTAGTCAAATGCGAGTTTTAGCACTTCAGAGTGCCAAAATAAACCAACAGGTATGAACAGGCATACTTTAAACTAACGCAACTCTCTAAAAAAAAGGCATGAGTGTTGTTTTTCCCAGGTGGTGTCAAGAAGTCACAATGATAAAGATGTAAAATCTAACAGTAAAACAGGTTCACCCAAGATCAACATGTTTAAACATGCCATCTGTGTCAATCAGTTCAGGGACAGTCATCATTTGACACATTCATTTTAAAGTGTGAAAAAAATGTCATGTTGAGGAGTATCACAGCATACTCTACCTTTTCAGCAGTGTAAGCAGATTCACTTGCTTTTCATTTTTGTCATTTATTGAGAATCCAGAAAGGACATTAAAATATAAAAGACTTAGACCTAAGATGTAAAATGTGTGTCTCCAGAGTGCAGTCTATCAGTGTTGGCCAGGAGAATGTTCTGTCTTAACATTAAACTGTCAGAGGGGAACTATAAACCCAGTAAAACTTGGCAACTACGAACACTGGAGTTTACAGGAAGAAACTTCACCGAGGAAAGCAGAGCAAAGAGGGTCATCCATTTTACCCCTGACAACTTCCCGCGTCATCTCCACCACAACAGTGAACAATAACCACAGCTTTGACGGTACCTCTGGCTCTACGTGACGTTCCTGCAGCAAACAATCACAGGATTCTGAAGATCGAAGGGCTTGATCTTCTGAGCAGCCCTGCAACAGCTGAGATTGGCTGGAATTGGAATGACATGCATCACGTAGGAAGAGATCTAACTGATCCCAAACCAACCGGCATGCCCACACCTGTTTTTAACAGTCACACCACTCCAACCAGCTGAGACTTGCCCCCCACAAGCAGACACAAATAAAAATCTCTGTGTTGACAGACATGAGATATTGTAACTTCGGTGAAAGAAAAAAATAATAATTGTGTAATTGCTTCATGACTGTGAACAGTGACACAAACCGGTTAAACGGGAAGATATTATGTGAGTTTGTCTATGACAGCTGCTGTATTGTGAAATCCGTGTTCACTGTGAAGTCTGAATTGTGATCTCATTAATAATTGTATATATTTGTAAGTGAAGTGTGCTTCATAGATTTTTAATCTCATGAAGAACGAAATTAACAACTTTAGATATTACGAACAAGATTTTTGCTAATCCTTTCAGGTTCTCTGAATATTGAATTCGTAGATTAATGTTATTGTATTTAATCAATAATATTAATAAAATATATTCACTCAAATTACGTTTATTTAACCCACAAAACAAATTATTATAGCAGTTTCATGATGTCTTGTGTGATTTCTGGTATTCCACTCATTTTGACTAAAAAGTATCTATGTAATAACAAAAATATTGTCATTATACATTTAACTATTGTTCTTCATAATTCTGAGATGTGGATAGGGGCTCAAAATATCTATATGTAATAGTAAAATGTCACTCTAGACATATTTTTACACTTAAGATTGTTAAATATAGGCCAATGATTATGTAAAATTAAAATAAGTAGGCCCAGAATGAAAGCATGAGATCAGGTTTTGAAAGAATGGCTAGCTGTGTTACAAAAATGAGATGTGACAGTTTGGAGATGTACATTGAAAATGTACACCAAATAGCCAAGCCAATGAAAAAAAACACTGCAATAAAGACAACTGCTAATTATGTCACTCCTCTGCTATACTTCACTAAGTCTTAGCTGCTATTACCAATGTTACTGCTGTGAGAATGATGACTGTGGTATACCTGAATGGAAGAAAAAAGAATGAAACCAATTCTCCCACTTTTTCTTCTTCTCTCTCTCGTGTGCACACAAGCTCTTACGATATTTCTCTGAAAAGGCTTCACAGTGATTAAAAGCCCCTTTCCGCTGGGTCCCCCAAGTTGAAGATAAAGATGCATTCTGGGAACAATGATCTAGTGGAATGTAGCCCCAAACCCCTGCATGCTCCACTCTTTCCTCTAATAGAGAAAAGAGCTCCCAAAGATGCTTTTGATGTCCAGCCTTATGCAGACAAACAGCTGCACAGCTCTTATGAAAGCCTTTTGCTTTCCCTAAAAGACTGCGAGGAACACTGGCGGAAAGATGAATACGGGCCTGAATCGCTTCTTAAATAAAGAGGGAAAAGAGATTGGAGCTAGCGTAGTTGCTCAGAACATGGATAAAGCATACGGCCATAAAGAGTGTGAGAAATCAATTCGCTTTTTAAGGAGCTCTTTGTAAACAGGAACATTGTGCTCATTTTGCTACGCTGGTGGCGGCATAGACCTTTCTTTTGAAAATGGAACAGCTTTGGTATACAATAGCCGGTGGGGGGGGGGACTGCATGAATTCACTCCATTGATTTAAGTTTAGGCCTAATGTGTTGATGCAGCAGAATAAAACCATGTTTAGGTGTCACAGGAGCTCTGTGTTTAGTTTTCCTTCCCCCTCACTCCAACCGCTTCACTGTCGGCCCCTCCTATGACCTCCTATTCCTCTGCGTCCCTTGAGTCGGTTACATAACTTATTTCCACTGACCTGCCCTCTTCTTTTCCTGTACACACACACACACACACACTGAGCTCCAACATATTTCTTCTGGATAATTCAGCTGGAGATTAGGGAGGCTGTGGGTCAAACCCTCCCCTGCCTGGACTGCATATGTGGGTCTTTTCAGAGGTCTGGATTTCATCTTTTTCCCCTTGGTGTCCTGCGCACACTGTGTCAAGCCTGCAAACCTCTCTGCGTCTGCCTCTATTTTAAAGCCTGTCAGTTTAATGCATTACAGTGTGAAGAATGAACTCTTGGAAAAAAAAGAGAGAGGTCGGTGCAAAAAAATAAAAGGACAAACAGAAAAGGATAGAAAGCTTTAGATATTTGACGTTTGGACATTGATGGGGGCCGTAAACTTTTTGGATGATGAAAGGGAAATCCAGATGGTTCTGAGCACCTTTAGGTTATTTACTGAGCCTGATTTAGAAGCGTCTACAAACACTTTCCAGTATGCATCTACTAGATATGTTAGATGTTAAGATTTGTTCTTAGAATGGATATTTCCATACCTCACTTTGGCCTTTCTTCCCCCCATGGTGTTCTCTGATGTCCACTGACAGATCTCAAGAGGGAAGAATGCGTCATGGACAAGTTATTAAATACCATTTTGAAATAATATTTATGAGTGGAGCCGTTTATATGGCCTACGACATCAGAGGTAGAGGAGGGATTTGGGTCAAGGGAGAGGAGCTCTTCCTGAGATGGAATACATCTGGAGAGAAGATTCTCCAGCCGTTGCATTTTTGCCACATCCTTATATGCAAACACACGCCTGCAGAAATAAATTTAGCCCGTCTTTGCTTCTGTATTTCTCCGAAGTCCACCTGATTTTTTAATACAGCTGGGTATGAATGCATATTTTTCTGATTTGATTAAGATTCACGAGCTCTCAATTTAATTTAATTTGTTGGTAAGACTTCATTTTGATAGTCCACTTTAGACATTCTACTAACTATAAGTAACTTTTCAACTACAGGTCAACCAACTGTCATTAGAGTATTAGACTGTCAGATTAATATCTGCTTACACTTTATTTTTTTGGTCCGCAACAGACATTTAACTGACTATAAGTACCTTGGCGACTACAAGTAAACTTATTCTCCTAACCCAAAGCCTAACACCTAACCATAACCTAACAGTCGACAGTCTACTATAATATAATAATACTCTAATGAGTTTTAGTTGACATGTAGTTCAATAGTTTCTTATAATTAGCAGAACGTCTAAAGTGACTATAAAGTGTAACCAATTTGTTAGTTTGTTATAGATTCATTTGGCTATTTCAGTTATAATTTTGCTTGCATATGAAACAAACCGGCTCTCAGCTATTGCTGTGAATAATAAAGGGGTTTTTTTATTTTGTTTTTTACATTTCAGCATATCAAATGAGTAATTTATTCATTAATCAGTTTATTCTGGTTGAGCTGAATATTTTTGATTCAAACTCGAAATGCACTGCTATCATGGGGGCAGCTCAATATTTTTTCTATTATTTTACAGGCATTCAATTCGAACAGCAAACTTAGGTAAAATATTACTTATTTGGTGCTTTATTCAACCGCAGAAATCCGTTAGAGTAAGAATTGATCTTAAGAACCAGTATTGGGGATGTTCAAGCTATATTTTACCTACTACTATGTTTTACACAGTATTTCATGTTTATATACATATGCATTATTGCAAATCTAACCATCCAAAAGTATCTATGTCAAAGATACTGTTGAAAAATGTCTTTAACGATTCCAAACCATAAGATCTCAAATTGAATCGGAAAACCATCCGCGGATTTTTCACTGCAGCTGTCCATATGTCCTTCATCACTATGGCTTTGACCAAAAATAACTCTAGATTCACAAAAACTGAAAGTCAGAGAGAGATTGTCACAGATGGAACAAGTTAGCACGGTTTACAATATTCTATTACCCCCACACAACTTCTCTCCAAACAAGTCAGATTGATTTTTCATGGAGGAGATTATGAGTAACTCACTCAGTATGTGCTTTATTTATAAACCCATGGGAGCCATCTTATGGAAACTATTTTCCAAAGTGGGCTTTGCCAGATCTGTGGCACAGGGCCTGTGCATAAAAGAGAAATTCCCTTTTTATGTTGATCTGTTATCAGGTTTGTTGTGGCTGCTATAATAGTTATGGTCCGGATTTTGATACATAAAATTACAAAGTTCAAATGACATCTCTGACATCTAAACTGTTTCAGGCAATAGGATTAAAGTGAGATAAAATCAAGACTTTTGTTGAAATCTCTTGATTCTCATATATTTCTCCAGATTTTTACAGTTTTCTTCTGAGAAAAATATGCTAAGTTTGTGTGTGTATGTATTTGTACGTTTTAGGAGACCAAAATTTTAGGAAGATTTAGAATTAGGAGAAACATCTGAGATCAATTTAAAAGAAATTTAAGATCATTTTAGCAGTAAATGTAAGACAGTTTTGTTATTTAAAAGAAACCTAAAACTAAATAAAGCGTCAAACATAACCATGAGCCCTGAAAGAGCTACCTTGGAGTGATAACAGCAACTCCGGGACAGTTCACACTCCACACCCACCCAATGGCTATAATAGCTGTGATTTTGGACATACTTGAGATTTGAGCACAGACACTGTTTTCCAACTGGCCCATCTGTGTCAGATTGAATGATGAGCTTAACCCTTGATATTATTTAAACAGAAGATGGGTGAGTAGGGTTACCCAAGGCTGGTGTACTCATGAGAATCAAAATCAGGTGTGACAGGGTGTGAATCCCTGCAAAGAAGGAGATTTACTGGAATTTACAATTAAGCTTTCTGCTCATCCTGCCACTTCATGACAAATGACTCATAATTACCTGCTGAAGGCCTGCTGTTTATGGTACCAATTAAAAAACCCTTTCAGTACAATGGATCAGGATTTAAATTTCAATTATTCATTCCATAAAGAGGAAATGATTGATTAAACAATTTCTGTTGATTTAATAAACATCAATCAATAAAAAGATATGAGTAAATGTCAACTCCAGCCATGTTGATGACTAACTTGATTACAAACATAGCAATCTAGTGCAAGAGGGGAAATCCAAGATTTTGAATATGGTCTGGGCTGACAGAGCATCTGTAAATAGAGTTCCCATCCGGCCACAAACTGTCTATCTCTGCCAAGTGCATATTCGAGAGTGACATGCAAGTTGTTAGTTTATGGCTACACAAGCCTGCGGTCTCAACAGTGGCTCATAAAACACGTTAAAGATGGAGTGACAGGACAAAAGTCTGTCTAGACCCTGCACCTATCCCAACCTTTATTTAACTTACCACAGTCAGTGGCGAGCAACTGGTTGTGTGTTTTGCCTCGTCAAAACGACCTACCCAACAAAAATTTCGAAATTTTACTCAATATGTGGATACAATAAAGTTTTGTAACACTATTTGTCTATTTGTGTATTTTCTTTCTGGATTGTGTGTATTTTTTTAATTTCATAAGCAAATGGTCAAAGTATCCTAGGATAGGTTTGATTCTCTTTGCTTGAGGCTCTGGCCAACCCTCTGTGTGTTGCTTATGACCTTGTGGTCCGAGGGCATTTTATCTAATTTTAACTCAATGCCTGTCCAGGATCTCTTTCACTATGTAGGTCAGTGCTTTATCAATCCTCAATGGAGACGGCGGTTCAGGATCTGTGGTAACATGGCCAGATGCTGGGTGGATCGGTTTCAGGTGGGAGACATGAAAGGAGAGATTTGATGATAAGCAGGAAGCTCTATATGGTATGTTACAGGGTTTGACGTAATATTTTGAAAGGACCCTTAAACCTAATACGTGGAGACGTCTTAACATATCCACCTGAATCCGCTGGTTACATGTGGCTCATTGTAGCTTGACGTGTCCACTGTCCCACTCCTGATCACTACACCTGATCCAGTCATCCACCCCTGGCATTGTAGGGGGTTTCACCTGACTAGGGGCACATTGGAGGTTGGACACCCAGCAAAAACAAGAATGGAGTAAGTCCAGTTGAGGAATGAGTGAGGGGGTTCTGTGCATGTTTAGCCCACGGGAGGAGGTCACCCCAATTGTGTTGCTCTTGACTATTGGATAGGGGTCCAATAGTCAATTGGACCTGAGGTATCTGCCTGGTTTCTCCGCATGTCTGTTAGCCTGACACCCAAGAATGACACCCTGTAGTGAGACTGATGTTACTATCAAGTTATTTGCAAAAGGCCTGCCAGGCTCTGAAGGTAAATTGGGGTCTTCAATCGGAGACGATGTCTACTGGCAGCGAGCTCACTGACTGTGTTAGGCTTGGGCCACTCAGACACTACCTGGATTTTTGACATGTTGTCTATCTCAACTCATTGGTGTCTGATGTTGTAGCTTATAAATGTATTCTAGGAGGTGTAAAACTCACATTTCATAGCTTTCTATGTAAGGATATATGTAAGGATGTAAGGATATATATATGTAAATATGTAAGGATATTGTCAATATAAGCAATGACACAAACACTGCTGGTGCATTGGCAAGACCATAGGGTATGACCTGGTTCTCCATGTGCCCCCCTAGTGGTGATCAATGCAGTTGTCCACTCACTCCCTTCAAACCGCTATAGTCAATACATGGGCTGATTTCACCATCGTTTTTCTGTGGAAAAGAATCTTGCTGCCGATGGTGAGGCTGAGGGCTGGATGAACTCAGATGTTAGGCCTAGGGTTTCAGGACGTGAGAGAGTGTATAATTTGCTTTTAGGGGAGGGGGGAGGTGCTGCTTTTGGTAACCGTTCAATGGCACAGTTCCATTGACGATAAAGGAGGTAACTAGATTGCCTTGGTTTTACTGAATATGTCAGCAAATTCTTGGTACTCAGTGGGAATCTTGATTTCTTTAGAGACCTCTGGGTTCTCAATTGCAGTATTGAGACCTGGCATGGAAACAGTGACTTGAAGTGACATTTGCTTGACAGTAATCTGACCATTGGTAAGCTCACCCAGGTTCCAGGAGATGGATGGGTCATGAACAGCTAGTCATGGATGGCCCAGGATGATGACATTTTTGAGAGAGTCAATGACAAACAATGAAACAGTTTTGCCAGTACCAATGGCTCCATTATTAAGAGAAGGGATATTGATAGCAGGGATACTAAGAACAGTAGGGATGTTGAGTACTTTAACCAGATCTGCATGAATCTTATTAACAGCTGCTCATGAATCCACAGGCACTGCAATACATTTGGAAGCCTCATTGAAGGAGATATCAACAGAAAGATAAAAACTATGGTGAATAGAAGAGGCGTAATTTGTAGTACTCGTAAACTTGATGCCTGAGTGTTCTCGTTCTTACCCGGGTACTTTGCGTTCTGGTGATGGGGTTACCATAGTAATAGAAGAGCTTTTCTTCGTGACATTGTGTGGATTTTAGACAGGACTGGGTTTGTATAGAGACTGCATGTGGCTTGAGAGATGGGGCACACTTTGGATTGTGGTGCCAACCCTGTCCTCTTCTTTCCCTGAGTCATTAAATAGCTGAGCATTACTACAAGGATCAATTAATGTTTTCAATACCATTGCAGCCCTGTTCCTAAAGAGCAAGTGTCATTTCCAACGAATGGCATGAAATTCTGTGAAACTGTCTCCTGATGGCCAGCAGACCATCCTAATCATTGAGCCCTGCCATGCTCAGCTTGTTCTTGTACCGACTAGTCAGATCATTCTGTTCCAGGTCATTAATTAGAGTTTCAAGAGTTGCTCATCTTGGCCTCAAATATTCAAGAAATAGTCCTGCTGCCAGTATACACACATACTAACTTCTGAAACACATGGATACAGATTCACACACACACACAGCTGAAGCATCAACACACAAAGAGAGCCTCTTAGATTGAGCGGCACGGCTTCCACAAAGTACTCAGAACAGTGCTGTGATTCATCCTCTTATCGCTATCCAGGGGCCTGTGAATAGGCTGCTTCAGAGGAGTGGGGACTCTGGGTAATCTGACTCGCCGCTGTTTATCTCTGGGGTTGGGGGGAGGGTAGGTACAGGCACACAGAGTTGTGTGGGGCAGGCAGGAAGGGGGTCAGGAGTAGGATCCGGGCACATTGGGGAAGCTAGTGTGCTGGGGTTGACAGCTGCAGATGACGCTGAGTGATGTAACCCCAGTGGGCTGCAGATGTTTAAGAACACAGGAAACTGCTCTGAGTGCAGTGTCATTGACCCTTTCCCCAGTGCCCCCTGCCCTCTCCAGGTGGACAGACCTAGACTCCTGCTGAGCAACCAGTACTGGCTTAGCCAGCAACAGTGTCACTTACCCCTCACAGGACTCATCCCTCAATGCTGGGGACATATGAAACTAGCCATAGCAGAGCACTGGTGTAAAACCATCATAACAGATGAACACCAACCCCCGGTCCAGAATTTTTTACTTTAGCCTTTCAAATAGGTGACAGTCGTCAAGTTATGGAAAGATTTGAGAGATACAGAGGTAAGAGGAGAGCTTAGAGCTGACAAGAGGGGTCTTTCCTGTTCCTGCAGGAAATGAACAGGGTCCTGGAGTGTTTAGTGAGACAAGATGTCAGGAAGCAGCAAAGACTTGCGCATTTTTTTGTGTTTTATTCATATATTAGCGTAGATTAATTTATCTGTCAAAACTGGTAAAGTCACCATGAAATCAAAAATGACCATTCTTATATTTTTTATGGAATTTTTCAGAACGTATACAAATTTATGTAAACTTAATCCTTAATCAAAATAACTTGCATCGGCCCGGCCCAATAGTTTTTAAAATTCGAAGTAAATGTAAACGTTTAGTGGCACGCAGTTCTTGTTTCTTTTAAACATAGACCATGGCAAGCAGCAGACTTTGGGACAAACTTGGACTTGAGCTTCACTAATCACGACTTGACAGCTTTATTAAACAGGTGAACTAATGTACATAAAACAAATTGTTATATAAAGTTAGCTCAACATGATGAAATGTTAGAATATGGTCAGCATGTTATTCTAATGTTGATCTTACTGCTAGTTTCACATAGCAAACGAACTAACACATACTATAACTTTCAACACACATTTAAATGCTGTTTAGTGTGATAGTGTAACGTTCGACCTAGTGAACTAGTGAAGCAGCGCTGCGTTACCTCACAAGTTTAATTTGTCTAATAAATTGACCTGTGCAAGTAATACAGAACTTGCAGGAAGTTCAATAGAATTAAATGTCCTCCTTATTCCTTTATATCTGCGGGGCTCGAGTGTGATATCTGTCTGTTTAGAAATCGCGACCTGCTTCATTCCATTGTAATGATAAATAACACAAATGTTTGCAGTCATCCATAAACATTATTAGATCCATCAGCTTGACAGCAAGTTCCATCATTCAGCTCATCACTGCGTCATAAACCTACGCCTTTGTTATTGTTGGAAACTGTGCCCTCTCTGCACCCTCTTGTGTTTGATTGTTTGCAATAGGCAACGCTATCACCTGGAATGCCCTGTTTCTAGTCATAGTGAGGCAAAATATGGAGAAGAGGTTAGCTTTCATCTGAGGAAGACTGTCAAACTACCTATTTCATTGACAGGCTGTATTACGCTACATTAGGCTGAAGGTATTTGAGGGTGCTGTTATATGCCACATCAACTTCTCAACTGAGCTTCTATCACCTGCATTTACAGCCAATAAACAGTTTCCTCTTTAGCTCTAGTGGCATCTATAACATTTAACAGATGTATTCAACACGTGCATTTTTGCAAGGAGCTCAAACCACAGCTTTGAACCTTAAAGGGAAAGTTCCCCCAAAAATGAATATTCTGTTAACAATTACTTAACCTCATTTCGGTGTGTGTTCTGTGTGACTTAAGCTTCTTTTGTGGAACACTTGGATATTCTGAATAATGTTGGTAACAAACAGTTTTGGTGACCATTGATTTCTATTGCATGGACAAAAATACTGCAACATTTCTAAGAATACACTTGCAAGAACAATTGTTTGAACAAAAAGAAAGAAAGTAGAATAACCATCTACTAATTTAAAGGATATAATTATGAAAGCGATGCTACACACATTTCTGGCTTTACAATAGAAGTCTTAGACAAAAGCAATCATTTCCAGATGTGGTGGGCTTTTTTCAAGTAGTGCTGGGCTGGCATTGCTCATACAATTAGTGTGTTTTAAGGGGGCAGGCAGAGATGTTAGTAACCTCAATACAAATCAATTATGCTACTATCAATTGTACTGTTATCATATTAAACTATCATATTAAATCATAAATAAACTAAAGATATAAATATGTATATTTTAATCATCTCCATCTTATCTCCTTTGCTGCCTGTATCAGCATATATTTAAGGTGCAGTAAGCGATTTCTGAGAAAAGGAACACACCCCTATCTTAATTGCCCCTTAATCCACAAACAGGCTATGCAACACAGGCACCACCCCCTTCATGAGTGTATACACCTATTACTGCTGATTGCAACAAGGGCGTTTTGGTGCTCAGTCCGATCCACTTGCAATTGGCTTTATGCACAGCTGCACTACTTCCTGAACTTGAATTAATCAATAAATTAATCTGAATTAATCAGTTTGTCCAATAATGGAAGACAAGAAACAAGGAGCTGGCTTAAGTTCAGGCAGTAGTGCAGCTGTGCATAAAGCCAATTGTATTTCTCACAAATCACTTACTGCACCTTTAAACTAATTTGCCGTAATTCCTCAAATTAAATAAAAACGCCACTTCATGCGTTTTCTCAGATCTGATTTATCAAAACAATTCTATTTAAATCTGCTCACAAATGCGTTTTCACAAAATCTTCAATTCCCACGCTATATGCGGATTTAATGGAGTTCACGTCATGGCAAATTGCAATAGTTTTCACGTTGGCATTATGAATAGATGTGCAGCTGATGTGATGCGAGTTGCAGGAGCGTTGCCACATCTAGCTATAACATTACATAGCGTATAACGTGCTCTCACACTTTTATTTTTTAGTGGTTTTGGGAGGAGTAAAATTTAGATACGTGGTTTCAACAATCAGATTCATTTACACTTGTGCAGTTTTGTCTGGAATCTCGTCTCAGATCTCCTGAAGAAGTGGTTTGGCTTCAGATGGCATTTTTACCTGGTCTTTTATAGTATAGTATAGTATAGTATAGTATAGTATAGTATAATCCCTGTTGCTAAATAGGTCCTGGCAACACAAAAGGTATGGATTCAATCCACAAGTGTAACGGACGTAGGTAAGAGCTGTGTGTGTAAACTTCACTCCCCTGGCCTCAAGAGATGCGCTATACGGTGATTTTTTATTTTATTTTAATTTATATAAATATATATATAATTTTTTTTTATAAATTTCACTGAATACAGTCGAAATGTATGTACATTTTTAGAATAACAAATTTCTACATTAAACACAATACGCCATCACATTCGCGACTCTCCTATGATTAAAGGCGATACTTTCGGTTTTCTTTCCACTGGAGCCATTTCAAAATGGTGGCTGTGTGAAATCAGCGTATAGCGACTGACGCTAGAGGCTGTGGTCTTTGTTAGTTTGCCCTCCTCCTTCGCCGAACACCCTTCGAATCCCGATTGGAGTGGGTTGAGTACGAATGGTTACACAGGGAACACATATACTGATAATATATATTCTAGATACACTTTAGGTTGCTTGGATAAAAGTGCCATGCTCAAAAGTAGTATAGTTGCAGCTAATTCAACTCTCTATGCTAGTTTGTCCAGTTTGAACTAAAAAAGGAAACTTGATAGCAGTGATAATATATCTAAGACATATGGAGGAATGCAACAACTAATCCTTATGATAATCATAAAACGCAGGGAATATATTTCTGCACTGCTCTTCCTGTCTTGGGTGAGACTCTGACACTGCACTGGCAGAAAAGCTAGCGGTGCTGTGTTTGTCAAAGTCAGCTGGCTGTCCAGCACCAGGCTCTCAGATAACACATGACTCCGGAACGTTCCACAGCAGGGCGTCTTCTTTGTTGAGTGATTACTAAAATGATTAGAAGACCCCTGTGGGCAATAGCCACCAGCAGGAGGACCAGCCAGGCCCCTAATCTGATGTACAGATTGATTGTTCTGAAGGCACAAGGCAAAAAAAAAGAGTAATGTTAAAAAAATTGTAAATATAGATCATCAAGGTAAATGGAATAGGTATTTACTTGCCATAAAAACAACTTCTGTTTTCTATGCCTGTAGGTCCTGTGACATAAGACCACCCCCTAGTGGATGCAGGTGCTGTGGCGACACTAATGAAGGCTATCTTACGGAGGGCAGATACCAGTTATTGTGGGTTAATGAATAACACAATCACATTCATTTGCCTATTTCTTATTAATCCAAACTCTCGGTTCAAAAATAAATAATCCCCCAGAGCTTTTATTAGAGCAAGCTCTCCGGGCATTTTATTTGAAGTGAGAGGAGTGTTTTCACTGTGGAACTCCTTAAATATTTGGAAAGCTTACTTTACCATGGACTTGACTTAGGCCTCCTTCTTTCATTTCTCTTCAAATATTTATCTGCTGTCCAGCTGCTAGCCAGCGAGATCAGCTCTGCCTTAACTTTAACTCATAGAGGAAGCGAGTATCTGCCTCCATCTGTCATGAATCAAATATTCTCATTTTGAAATACACATATACATAACGTTCAAATTTTTGAGGTCTGTCTGTACAATTTTATGTTTATTTGATTAGAAATACAGTAAAAACAGAAACATGTTATACCAATTTTAAAATATATATATAGAGAGAGATTTTTTATTATTTAATATATTTTAAAATGCAATTTATGATGGCAAAGCTGAATTGTCAGCATTATTACTCCAGTCTTTAATGTCAGTGTTACATTTTTTTTCAGGGTTGTTTTATTGAAATAGGTTTTTGGGGGGGTTAAAGTGACCTCCAGTGACCACAGGAGATTCACCTGTTATAAAATGCAAAAGACTTCAGACTTCAGAGTGACTACAGAAAAAAGAGACTGCAACTGGACCCATGTGAATTCAAGGTTAAAGGGATAGTTTACTTTGAAATTAATTTTTGGTATGTTTTCGCTTACCTCAAGGACATCCAAGATGTAGGTGTACTTCCGCAATAGTTTCAATTTTGATATTTTTAAGTCAAAACTGTTCTTGTCAGTCATATAATGCAGGTCTATGGTAACCACCTCAAAGAGCATGCACAGAGAATTCCAAATTAAACATTATTTAATGACTCGTAAATGTAAGTACACATTGATGGCTTAAGACACGAAATGAGCGGTTTGTATGAGAAAACGAACAGTATTT
>JAOTRC010000014.1:13831528-13842104 GCA_027497675.1 Cyprinella lutrensis | reverse complement strand
AGGCTAATGCGTTCAAAAAAAAAAAAAATTAACCTCACCGCATTACTTTATTTCTGTGTCTGATTTAAAGTGGACAGAATCCTAGATGTCAATTGAGTAAACTGATGAAAATAACCATCATTTGTTTTTTTTTTTTGTTGTTTTTTTGTCATTTATTTATTAAAGAGTAACTAAACCCTAAACCAACTTTTTTTTAGTTAATGATCTCCAAGAATGGATCTTTATTAATACCAGTCATTAATTCTATTAACTTTTTCGACATTTGTGTATAAAGTGTTTTATTTCTACAATATATGGTGTAAAAACATCTTAGTGCTGTCCTCTTCAGGTTGAACGGTGTCTACTGCAGTTGAATTTTCCTATTGGATGTTTCGCACTTCGTGACCACGGTCTTGGTACGAAGTACGCCCTCGGCAGTATAAAAAGCAGCTTGTGTCGTCAAAACCACTGTAGCGAGTCAGGAGTTGAAATTGAAAACGATCAGGATAGAGTCTTTTAGCATCTATTTCGTCCCCTCTATCTCTGCCGGGGTCTGCCCACTTTTTTAGCATTTTTCAAATATTGCCAGTGGGTGGAGTCAGGCTCTGACCAGGGGTTTAGTTACCCTTCAAGGGCAATTTATTTATTCTTGGACAAAATAGCTTGTTACAAAAAAAAAAAGTTGTGCATTTTGAAAACAGCTGAGCTATTGGCCCTCAAACTTGCGCCATTGGTAGTGCGAATGGCTGGTTAGAATGCTTGAACAAACCCTTTTTAACAAAAATAAATTGCAATAGCTAATGAAAATAGTAACTCAAATTCAGCCGGTGCATAATCATAATTAAGATTCACTCTTATATACAAAGTATTTAAGATGATACTTGAATTTATTCTATTGGGCGACAGAGTGAATTTTCTTTTTATAAAGTTGAACTCAATCTTGACATGTCCAGTTCCTCACAAAAATACATTATACCATGAAAAGGCCAGCTAGCCTTCAACAAAGGCTGCTCAATATTTATGGATCACAGAAGCCAAAAGAAGAAAGAAAAAAACAAAGAAAGAAGAAAGGGAGTGACATTTCCTTTATTTGGAGGCCGATATCAATTTCAGTAAGCACAGCAGGCCTCTCCAAACCTCGGCACCACCGCTAATGTTTCTCATAGGAGGCTACCCTTTGATTAGAAGCACAACCACCCGGCTCCAGGCCGCTAATGCATTTATCACCTGAATCCCAGCGGGTGTTACAAAAGCCCTGGGGTGCCATTGGCCAGTTAAAGAATGGATCCAGAACTGTGACTCACATCTTGGTGTGGGCTGGGGTTGCGCTGTGCAACATGGGGGCTGTTATCTTACCTCAACGGCCCCTTGAAAATTTGTACTGAGGATTATGGCACGTTTTGGTCTATCATATATTTAGAAGCATTTGAATGTGTGGGGTTTACCTGATGTGTGTGGCAGGGAGGGATTCGTACTGTCGGGAAAGGAAAAGCTCTCTGTGGCGAAGCTGATGTTTCTGTTTTTCAGAGAGGTCTGGCTCTGAGGGGCTTTCCTTCTCTTCTTCCAGGTCCTCTGTACGAAGGGAATTAGAAACAGGTCAAAAGGCATGGTCACACACATATAAACGACTCAATAAAAAAATGTATTTACTTTACAAAGCAATTGCATTAGCAGGCACATTAGAGGAGACCGACCGAATCAGCCGAATGCAAATACTTTTTGCATAAACAAAGCAGATCTTAAAGATGACTGCCTTCTTGATTGTCATTTGGTGTTTACTATGTTGGGTTGTGATAAACACAAATAAATAAAGTGTAATTTATTGCAAATTGTAGCCTTTGTCATATTTTTGTAATCTGTATTTGATTGCATGATTGAGCGGCCATTTACACGACACAGTTTAAACTAAAAACAGAAAGCTTTATGCAATTTTCTCATTCATTTACATGCCAATGGCATTTTGGGGGACTGAAAAAACAACCCTTTGAAAACAGGTTTCAAAAGTGGATGTTTTTAATAATGATAACGTTATCATCCCCATTTATTAAATTACAAAAACACGAATTTGTGAAAATGGTGACGTCATGCGCATGCGTATTACGTGTTCAGTCTATAAACGCGTTCTGTTTCTTTACAAAGTGAACTATTAAAAAAAAAACATATCTGTTTTAGTATGGCAAAGCAAATAAGTTTTTGAAAAAATAACGATAACATTAACAATGATAATCATTAATCATAATCATAAATAAAATACTGTAGAAACATCCAATAACGTGATGTACTAAAATAATAAAAAAGTACCACCTGTTTCATTAACAAACTTAGGTTAGTCGTATATTAGAACTACCAGAATTGCTTATTTTAAAGAAAGTAATACATTTATGCAGCAAAGAATGCATTAAATTTATCAAAAGTAACAGTAAAGACATTTCTAATGTCACAAAAGTTTTCTACTACTCTTAAACTCACTAAGATTGTTGGGGAAAAAAAATATTAAGCAGCACAACTGTTCTCAAAATAATAAGAAATGTTTATTGGACTCAAAATCAGCATATTAGAACAATTACTAAAGATCATGTGACAATGAAGAACGGAGTAATGGCTGCTGAAAAATCTGACATCAAAATGATAAAAAATAAAATAAATAAAAATAAAAAAATAAAATTTTGCATTTAAAAAACAATATTAAAATTGAAAACCATTAGTTTAATAATTCATATTTCAAAATACTGTATTCTGATTAAATAATTGCACTCTTGGTATAAGAGACATAAAAATCATTTTTTTACAGAGTGTATTATTTACAACAGAGTACATTATTTACAAAAAATATTCTTCTGCAAATTAATATAATTGAATAGCTTAACGGTATGGCTATTTATAGATAACAGGCAGCATGTGGATACAGGAGTGCATGGGTTACTTATTTCGAACACATATTTATTATTATTTTTTTCCCGTTCCAATCTGTTATTAAAGCAGTTTTATGTCAGTAAACAATTGATTTTGGCATTTGCTGACCAAGTTCACCAACTGCAACTGGAGCGAAGGCCAGTGTTGACTAGACTGTTTTAGTTTAGAAATATACCTCTGCCGTATAATCAACAGTCCCCAAATGAAACTAGGACACAGAAATTATTCAGGGCAGCTGTGTTTACTAAACTAGAAATGCTACAATTAAATTATATCCAAGTATGAGATGACCCTTTTCCTACACTATTTCATTTAGTCTGCATTGAAACACTTGAGTCAAGCAAAACTGGTCCTATACCAGTAGATAAAGACAAATCTGTTGAGCACCTCTGAAACATTACAAAATTAGGAAGCCCTGCTGCCCAATTGCTGGCATCTGGTCCTGGTACTCCAGCGATTACAGCTCCCCTGCTGACTTACACAGGCACCAGAGCACAGGCACATATGCATACAAGAGCATTTTCAAATGACTTCTAATTATCATGCAAATGACCACTCATGCATGCCACGTCACAGACCACCCTTGGTTTCCTTGACGATACATTCACATTGCCCTGAAAAACACTCATGTTCACTCACTTGCGTGCTTGTCAGCCAGCTGGATGAGGCTCTGTGAGATGTCCCTTCTCCTGTAGAAACAGACCACCTTTGCCTCCACATTGCCGCTTGCCGTCTGAAAGGGGAGACAAATAAGGTCACTGTGAGGAAACTTCATGCAGTATCTGGGGACACTGAACCTAATCACCTCCATTAATTAATACAGAAAAAGCTTAAACCTGAGGTTGCAGTCTATTATGTTTAATTAGCAGTCAATTGCTGAATTTATAACACCGGCTGTGCCTGCACTCCTCTAAGGAGCAATCGAAAAAAACAACAAGCAGCCCAGAATAAAAAAGGCATGTGACATTATAAAATAAACAAGATTTAAATGAGATCCTGAGTAATAAACAGGATAAGGAGATAAAAATTCAAATTAGTTATTGCCGTCAATCGATTCCAAATTAGAACACAATTAGTTATATAAAAAAATAACTGAAATTAATTAAATAAAATAATATTTCCTGATAAAGACAAATAAATAATCTCAGTAGATGTAAAGCTGACACCTCTGAAATAAATAAAATTCACCACAGATCCATAAACCCTCAAAGCTTGTTTTATCCCATTGTGTAAGAAAGGACTATCAATATCTATAAGAGGTTGTGGGAGAAGGATCATGCAGACAGAGCATCTCAATGGCCACAGGGAGATTATTTGTTTCGACATTCAAAAGACCTTGTGGCAAAGGCCAGAGCAAAATAAACCTGCAAGCGAACTGAATTTGCCTGACAACTGAATCCTCTAATTTGACAAATATGCAAAAAAGGTGTGTCACGTCACCAGTAGATTAGATGACAGGCCAACCATGCAGTGAAGCATTCTGACAACAAAAGCATAATGAAATAAATTTGCATTGTGCATTATGGATTATGTGATATCAGGGCTTCTTAAAAAAATCAGCAATTAATATCTAAAGAGCTGAATCATCTTTGATCATACAGACATTGTACAGGACCAGGCATCACCATACATCTTACTTCACTAAGGGGACCCCTGGAAGCAGTCAGTTGCTTTCCATAGATCACACAAATATAGTTTCTCAACAAACAAGTGTTGGAGATAGGCAAAATGCAACAGACCGAAGGGAGTCACAGAAAGTGTCAGTCACGGAAGTGCACAGAAATGCAAGTAATTTGGATACAGGTGAAGTGGCTGTGCTTTTTGTATTGATGTCGTGACAATGTTGCATCGACACCCTACCAGTAGTGGTGGTAGGGGCTCAGTGGTTCATGTTGGTGGTTCAACCTGACCAGGTGTCCATGAGCAAGGCACCTAACATTTACATTTATTCATTTAGCAACTTACAACTGTTATACATGTCAGAGGTCGCACGCCTCTGGAGCAACTAGGTTAAGTGTCTTGCTCAGGGACACATTGGTTTCTCGCGGTGGATTCGAACCCTGGTCTCTCACACCAAAGGCATGTGTCTTATCCACTGCGCCATCACAACCCCAAGCTGCTCCCGACAAGCTGGATGGCGCCTTGCATACTTGCATAGCGGACACCGCCATTGGTGTATGAATGAGTGAGTGAATGTGAGGCAATATGTAAAGCACTTTGGTGGCCATTGGGTTTGTGAAAGAAAGCGCTATATAAATGCAGTCCATTTACCAGTACACCCAGCGTCCACCAACCCAGACTTCTCCCTCCCAGCCCTGAGGCCAATGTACCTTATTCAGTTCCTCTATTCGCCTGATCAGATAGGGGTTGCTTGAAGAATTCTCAAAGAATACATAATCTGTAGAAGAAGATAAAAAGTACTGGATTATTTTGTTAGCAATATAAAAACCACACATCAGGGTTTGGATGAAATTTAAAAGCGTCACTTTGAAATTGACATTACAAAAAAACAACAACTGGAAAACTTTGCATCTCTCCTATTTAAAATGTCACACTACATACAACTCCATATACAAAATATATGCTTTAACAGCACACCACGTTTCCTGTAAGTGCACAGTCCAAATAAACCCAGCTAGAAATACAGAAAATTCAAAAACTGGGTGTAGCTACAGGTAAAAACCAATATACTCAAGCCAGATACCATAGTTACACCATCGGATGATTTCTGCTATGACCTGGCATTTAAAATAAGAAAACAAACACCAAAAAAGTTGTGCACAGACTTATTTTTATGTGAACGGTAAAATTCACAGACTGGTATGATGGATAATGAATAAAGTATTCATAAAGTACAAAGCATTAAAGATGATAAAACGACCATTTAATTCAAATAACACCTCAAATGCTTACTTAGATAATGAAGAAAATTCGTATAATTTGTACATTTTATAATGTACTGCTTACATTGCAATGGTGTGTTTATAGAAATACAACATAACCTACAGAAAACTCTTAACAAATGGATATGAGATCTCACAAAATAGTAATGATCTGTTTAGGTTTGGTATACACATAGAAAGCTGTAGGAATGAAGAATATGCAGTCGCATGCTCGTAAACAAACACTTCATTTATCCAAACAACCGAATTTTGTTCATGGTCATTTGAGTCACATTCCGATACATGTATCTTCGGCATAACCGAGCACACAATAAACGGGTTACATTAGAACTATGCAATGTAACAATATATCACACAGACAGTCCAATTGATTAGTTGAAAGTATGCCCAAACTGCAAAATCTGTTACAATGGCACTGAATTAACGGCGCCATGAAACAATGTCAAATTCCTCGGCAGTCGGCACTGACTATAATGTAGCCGGCTATGCCACAGACAAACGACGCGGCGGTTTTATATTAGACATGTTGATGATTTGATACATGACAACAAATACACCTCAAAACAGTGCATATCCATAATGTTTCACTGAATAAATGGCAGAAGCTCAATGTGGTTTCTCTGTGGAAAGCCGAGTGAGGGGGTTGTTGTTATATGCTAGCTCGCGTTGCTACCTTGCATGCCGAATGAGGACCCGTAACTAATGGATACGTGCCAAAAAATGAGACAAATGATCACAAAGAAAAACATCGGCGTCAAAAATAGGCATGGCCAGGTCGCTAGCGTATCTGGGTCTGTATCATATATGGACAAAACCAAGAGAAATGTGCAACATTTGAGTAATCCCATGTGCTTTACCTATGTGATTATTTGTTTATGATGTGGCTAGCTAGCAACATAGCCTGCTTGCTAAAATGCTAGTGCGGCTATGATAGTTTAAGAGGCCTGACCCACAACAGAATCCAAAATATTCTCATCCACGTTATCGCTTTCTTTTGCAAGGACACTCCACGTGTTAAGAATTGAAAAGTGAGCGGCCGGTTGCAGGAATAGCGCTGAAATGAACCCCTGCCTCCCAGACAGGTCTGGCGGCGGTGCCCGTGTTTTGACTTGCGTTAATTCAGAATATAGACGGACATACCTCCGACCCGGTACATGTTGGCCGCCATTTCTGCCCTCCCGGAGTGTTAAAAAACCAAACCATAAACTAAAATAAAAACAAAATAAATATGTGAATCAAAAAGACATCTACGTCCTGTGACCTGTTATAAAGCAAACTGGCTTAAGATGTTATAGGTACGGGGGATGGACCTCTGTAAGAATAGGAGATTTTTTTGCAGCCCCCCTCCCGAGATTCACAGTACAATACAGTAACTCACGCGCTAGAAAAGGCTCGAGCGCAGCAGCTTCCTGATGATGAGAGGAGGAGAGAAAAGAGGAGGGAGGGAGGGAAGGAAGGAGGAGGGTGAATGAAATCTATAGTCTGAAACCTCAACTTGACACTCATGATTGTTTTTTGTTTTGTTTGTTTGCACAGAAGATACAAACAAACTTGGTCATGTAACCTACTTTTAGTAGTAGGACAAGATCCATATGAAAAAATAATAAACATTAATGTAAGTGTTTTTTAATTTTTTCTAATAATGTAAGCCTTTTTAAAATTTTTAATAAATAGATTTAACTCTGGGAAGCAACAATGGTTCTCTACATTGTAAAAATGGTAACACTTTAATTAATTATGTCTCAATTAATGTGAATGCATTAAGAGCAATACAGGTTTACAGGATTTATTAACCTTAGATAATCAAATGGTTTCTAAAAACCTGTAGTCTACCTGAAGTGTAAACCAAATTATAGCAATGCCGATTAAAAGAGTCAGCTGTTCGAATCATTCAGACTGAATCGCGAATCGATTCAGAAAGTGTTGGTAACCTGTTGGAATGATTCATTGAAAAGGACTCGTTAGTCAGTTCTATCTAAACAGCCGGGAGGAAACATGTATAAAAAGCAATAAGTTAATTTCACTTCTTGAACATTATCTAAATTACTAAATGAATTAATCTCTTTTGCGTAACCCTGCTAGGGCTCAGTGTGTTATTGTTGTTTAAGGTGTGGCTGGACAACCAATAAGGGAAAAAACATGCATTGATTTTTAATATTGAATATTTAATTGAGTTCCCCAACATGACATGTCCGGGTCCACTTCATCAACCGTAGCAAGTTCACCTGCAAATCTCAGACATGCATCGCAAAAAAGGGGGAAAAAAAAAAAAAACACCTTTTTCGTTTGGGAACGCCCGTCCTCGGAAGCTCATGATCGAGCGCAATAGGCTTGTCGATCTGTGACATCACTGTATGAAACAGCCCACTGAAGGCTGGAGTTTCGATGATGCACAAAGAAACAAGTCACTTTTCCACGGTTCTCCTAAGTGACACGCGCTCAACCAGGAATAAATAAAATCCCGTTATAATCTGGCATAGCCTACTGATTTGGATTCGTGAGTTTGGAGCTGTTCTTTTTTTCTCGTGCTTACAGAAATTTATTGGATTTTAACTATGACCGTCATTAATCCATATTGCACGTCGTTTCTCTCTTTTTCACTCGAATCGATGATGTCAATCTGATCCAAAAATGAAGTTTGGAAAGAATATATGCATCCTGAACGTCGGTGGCACCAAGTATGCGTTCACAAGAGAAGTTATCAAGGATTTTCCCCTCCGAAGAGTGAGCAGACTCCACAGCTGCTCCTCTGAAAGGGAGGTCTTGGAGGTATGTGATGATTATGACCGAGAGAGGAACGAGTTTTTCTTCGACAGGCACTCTGAGGCGTTTGTCTTTATTATGCTTTATGTCCGATCTGGAAAGCTCAGGTTTGTCCCGCAGATGTGCGAGCTTTCCTTTTACAACGAGATGATCTACTGGGGTTTGGAGAGCTCGCATTTGGAGTTTTGTTGCCAGAGAAGACTGGAGGAAAGGATGTCCGACACATACACGTACCTTTCAGAGGAGGACATCAAGGCAGAGGTGGAGTCCAGAAGTGAGGAGGATCAGGTCACCAGGCTTGCCCCGGAGACAGGGAACGCGCGGTGGCTGGAGAGGATGAGGAGGACCTTTGAGGAGCCTGCTTCTTCTCTCGCTGCGCAGATCCTGGCATCAGTGTCAGTGATTTTTGTCATCATGTCTATGGTCATCCTCTGTGCGAGCACTCTGCCGGACTGGGACACAGCAAAAAACAATACAGTGGAAGAACACAGGTATATGCATAAATTCAACCATATGTGGTCTGTGGTACGCACAAATTCGTGCATCTCTCACAGGACAGCTCAGTTTTAAGAGCATGCCCACCTTCGACAGCTCCATATATAATTCAAGGAATCGTACTCTTATGCACACATATGATCTCAGATGTATTCCTTTGCGAGTTCCATTCAGCATCTTTTCCCCATTAAAAATGAAAGCAACACTGACATGAAAGTTAAGCTGAAATCTGAAGTGTGTTGACAGAAAATTTGACAGGATGAATTTGGACTTTTAAATCATGTTACGTTATCAATCAGGACACTTTGAATAATAGGCTATAATTTAGATACAATTACGCCTATATTAAATTGCAATTACCATTTTTTATATATTTTTGTTGATTATTTTCCTATTTAGGCTACATGTAGCCTAGGCATATTACTGGAAAGCATATAAAGCAATACTTTTTTTGATAAATACAAAAACGCCATTTAGTTGCATGTTGATGGCTGCGAAGTATTGCGATGGTGATAATTTTTTTCTACTTGACGTACTTTGATTGGCCAGTAGACGTCGCCAAAAATATCTGACGTCATCATGAGCTCTGCAGGGGAGACCGGGGACTGTTGTAACACATTTCGTTTCGGCACCTGTAACTTAGTTTTTGCGTTATGTGTCTCAAACTTTGAATATAATAATCTCATATCTGTCTGCTACAAATTAAACCAGACGAGTCTATATTATATCCCCCAAACTGTGCAAAATAAATGAATGGCAAGGAGCCTACAATAGTAGGCTACAATCAATCTCACTACAGGATCTAGAAACACCAGTCGAAAACAATGAGATTTTATATTTGTCCATGCATTAAATTATTACGTTACATAGTTGTTACATGTGTCCAAAATAGTTAGGCTAATATGCAAAACAACTGTAATAGATGTTTGTGAATCATTCACTCAATATGAACGCTGCCATTTTGTGTTTTCTTTGTAGTGCTACTAACACTTATTTGCTCAGCTTGCGTGGATGTTAAACGCTATTAAATTAATAACAAAATCTATAGTGATCATATACACATATTTACATTTAGCGATTACAAATCAAATTATAGTCCAGATGAAAATTAGCCTATTTTATTACCTTAACGTAGTGTTCTGACCCTTGGATCCATTATATCTTTTACTAAAATAATTACAATTTTTAATTCTGTGATTGATTGGTGCTGATTTAGTTTGAACTTGAACATATATTTGAATTTGAACCCCTTACCTTAATTAGTTAAACTGATGGTGTTCCAAGTCTTCCCTGCATTTAGACCAGCTGTAGAAAGTATTACCATTAAATCTCTATTATCTATGCATACATTTTATCATCATCCAATGGGAACATGACATCTTCCTGGTTCTCTCCATCAGAGATAAAAATTCCAGTCATGTTTTCATATTCCCTGAATTGGGTCATATTGTCATTTCCCCTGAATTCCCCTGTCGCCGTCTCTCTCTCTCTCTCTCTCTCTCTCTCTCTCTCTCTCTCTCTCT
>JAOTRC010000014.1:13804805-13823653 GCA_027497675.1 Cyprinella lutrensis | reverse complement strand
CTCTCTCTCTCTCTCTCTCTCTCTCTCTCTCTCTCTCTCTCTCTCTCTCTCTCTCTCTCTCTCTCTCTCTGTGTCTGGAAGTATTTGTGAGTAGGGCATAAGGTTTTTTCTTTATGTATCCAGTGCAGTCTTGATTCCATTTCCCACAGTGGTCCCTGTTTGTCTCAGGGTTCAGGTATGTTCTCATAAGTGTGTGTGACGAGCTGGAAATAAACCCAGTTTGATTTTTCATGCATGCAGTCTTACAGTATTTTCAAAAAGGTGGATATCATTCCCATGCTTTGTATTCATCTTTAAATGTCCGTTCATTCATTGCCTGTAGAGGTCCAAATGTAATGTTTTTATGTTCATCATGCCTACTGAGGAATGATTAGCATATATGCACTTGCTGTTAAGCACTCTGTTAAGTATTATCAAATATTCCCTTATTTTTCAGTATTCTTGGCCCTGTTTACATGCATTCATGCCCAAAACAGCTGTCATCACTGTAATTCCAAGTCCATCGTAGCTCTATAAATTTGCTTTGAACATTACAGTAAAACCATTCAGAGTGAAAGAGCAAATTCTTTATATGCAGCCTTTCACAAATCAATTTCTTTGTTCAAATATTATTGAAGGAGTTTCATCACACTCACGATAAACAAGGTGCAAGACAGACAAGACTAGAAATCTCAAAAAAGAGATAAACTGTCCGCAACTTGAATCCTTAAAGCAAATTTAATCACCAAGCTTTCGGTCAAAAGCTAAAGACCATCCTCAGGGCATCTATTTTTTGTTCAAATATTAAAAGGAGATTAAGTTGAATGTGCACCCACTCAACTATAAAAAAATATATTTATTTTATTTTATTTTTTTGTGGAGGGATCGTAAGTTCAAGGAACTGAGCAAGCATAACTTCCTGACTTTCAGCTTCCAGAGACACTGACACTGTCAACAAAGCACTGGAGCTGTTTACACGATCTGAATGAGAGGACATTTTCAATAGAAAGCACATTGACCGCATGGCTGCATGGAGTCTGATCTAAACACTTTGCATGACTTGTTTACTTAAATAACAAAGCTGAAACTTATTTGAAGGCTACTTTTTGTGACATTTTTAGTGGTTATTATTATTTTCACATTCACTGATAATATTCTTGAGAGTGTTTGGTAGAGAAACATTCCAGGGTTGATAAGTTAATCTGAATAAACAGCATTTGTGGCATAAGGTTGATACTTCACAAAAATGTTTAGTTTAATAAAAAAAAAAAAAAAAATCAAGGTTACAGTTTGAATCTCACAATGCAAGTGAATGGGCCATTTTTTTAAGGAAGACATGTGAAGAGTAATTATATAAAAACACTTACATTAATTCTTCTATAACTTGTGTATTGTTAGAGCTGTTATGTTGTAATTTGTAGAGTTGGTTTATGGTTTTACAGTTGCATTGACAAAGTTGGATAAAATTGGATAGAACGTTACACAGATAAGGTTATTTTTTAACCTAATGACTAAATGTACTATTTTGTTTGACAAATTTGTGTTAAAATGCACATTGCTTGTTTTGTGGCTATCACTATTGAAACAGTGAGTACTTTAATGATAACAGATTCAGATTGGCCCAATTTACTTTTATTGTAAGTTCCATACTGTTACCTAGAATTTTACATTTTTAAATGATAATAATTAAATAGCATTTTAAAGCAATATTTTCAAAGATCAGAGAAAAAGAAGAGAAAGAGAAAAAGAAAACACACAATGTTCATCTTCGAAACACAAATGTCCCTCCATTGACAGCTACACCACTGAGACATTGTAAAACAAATCCATATGAATTTATGAGTTTAGTCTAAATTTCCTGAAGAGACTCAATCACTTTAAATAAATAGATTTTAACATTGATCAGTGAACATAAACAGAAGCTCAACCGAACCTGCTTGACGCAACTCAAACGTGTTGTGTATCACAAGAATGGATCTCATTGGTTCTTGAACTTCAAGCAAACAAGCTTGAACTCCAGTTTGCCACAAGTGATGTGTGAGATGATGAATGTTTATATGTGAATAAAAGCCTAAATGTTCATCATATAAAGCGATCGAGTCTCTTCAGAAAAGTTTGTACTAAACCGCTCAATTCATATGGATGAGTTTTACGATCTCTTTATGAACTTTTTTTAAAGGAGTAGTTTACTTTTTTTAAAAAAAAACATTTGCTGATAATTTACTCACCCCCATGTCATCCAAGATATCCATGTCATTCTGTCTTCAGTTGCAAATAAATTAATGTTTATGATGAAAACATTCCAGCATTTTTCTCCATATAATGGACTTCAATGGGAACCAACACGGTTCAAGGTTTTAGTGCAAACTGCAAACGGTTCAAAGGGCTTTAAACGATTCAATACGATGAATAAGGCTCTTATCAATCGAAATGATCGCTCATTTAAAAAAAAACAGTTTTATAATCTCAAATGTGATGCAGATTCGTGACTCTCATCAAAATGAACAAATCTTTCCCCGAGTCAATTCATTCACGCCTTAAACTTTGTTATTTTTTTTAAAGTGATCGTTTTGCTTGATAAAACCCTTATTCATTGTCTAGAATTGTTTAAAGGCCTTTGAACAGTTTGTAGTTTGCACTGAAACCGTTTGGTTACCAGTAAAGTGCATTATATGGAGAAAATCCTGGACTGTTTTAATCAAAAACCTTCATTTCTTTTCGAATGAAGAAAGAAAGACATGGACATCTTGGATGACATTGGAGTGAGTAAATTACCAGCAAAAGTTGTTGTTGTTGTTTTAAAGTAAGCTACTCCTTTAAGCAACAAATATTTACACAGACTATCAATGGAGGGACAAAAATTTCATCGAAAAGATCTTCAGTTGTGTTCCGAAGATTTATTGAGAGTTGCAAACTTGTTTTATTTAGAGTTGCAATGGGGGGCTGCAAACTTAAGAGTTTTTAATGACAAAATTTTCCTTTTTGGTGTACTAACCCTTTAAAAGATTATGTCAGGCACTCCATATAGAACCTTTTAGGTGTTTGCAAATGGATTTAGCTATTTTTTTTTAAATTTATTTAAAAAAAAAAACTGAAACATGTTTAACATAAAAGTAATTTGCAATAATTTTCTCTTATATAGACCATTTTTGGCACAAAGAGTTCTTTAAAATTTAGCCAAGAGATCCTGAGCCTTTTATTTTTCCTAGACTGAAGAGAGGAGGGAGTGGAAATAAATGTCTGATTGTGTAGTAAAACAACATTATGCCACAAATGCTGTCACTTGAGCTTAACTAGCACTGAACCCAGAAACAAAACAAATGTAATCATATCCCTGTCATAACCTCTTTCTCTTTGTGTTTTTCTTCCCATATCTCTCTCTCTCTCTACTCTCCCCATTTCACACAGGATTATCGAGGCGGTTTGCATCGGCTGGTTCACTGCCGAGTGCATAGTGCGTTTCATTGTCTCACGGGACAAATGTGAGTTTGTGCGCCGCCCCCTTAATATTATTGACCTGCTGGCGATCACTCCTTACTATGTGTCTGTCGCTATGACAGCGCTGACGGGAGAAAACCCTCAGCTGCAGCGAGCGGGAGTCACTCTGCGTGTATTACGAATGATGCGCGTCTTTTGGCTAATCAAGTTGGCGCGTCACTTCCTCGGGCTGCAGACGCTCGGACTGACGCTGCGCAGGTGCTACCGCGAGATGGTCATGCTGCTGGTGTTTGTCTGCGTCGCAATGGCCATATTCAGCGCCCTGGCACAGCTGTTGGAGCACGGCCTTGACCTGGAGACTAGCAACGAGGACTACGCCAGCATCCCGGCAGCCTGCTGGTGGGTTATTATCTCCATGACCACCGTCGGCTATGGAGACATGTATCCCATCACCATTCCGGGACGCGTGCTGGGTGGCGTGTGCGTTGTGAGTGGCATTGTGCTGCTGGCTCTGCCCATTACCTTTATCTACCACAGCTTTGTGCAGTGCTACCAAGAACTCAAATTCCGCTCAGCACGCTGCGTGCGAAGTCTCTCCTCCGAGTTTCTCAACTGACTGTCGCACAGTTCGTCATGAGATCCTCTGAAACCTGCTGGTCTTCAGCTTAGCAACATCACCTGCTCTTCTGTGCCTTTATTTTGTACCCAGATCGAAAATATAACGCTATTCTGTTTGGGGGGAAAGTCAGCGTTTAGACTCTCTATTATATCCAAATAATAACACAAGTACCTCTGTACTCAAGGACACATCGGTGTTGACAATTGCAGCCATTTCTGGAACCATTTCTGTCCATTCTGGGACTAACAGAACAGGACTAAAGAGACTAATCAAAGCTAGAAAGTGCACAATAAAGAATTACGATCCAAAGGAAATACATAAGCCAATGTTTGTGTTGTAACCCCCCTTCCTGTGTGAACGAATACAAATTTCTCAGTGTATGAAATGGACAACTGTGGCATTTGACGACTACAGATGGCCAGGCTGCCTGGAACGGGCATCTGGCGGGACCTTGTGTCCTGTCAGTGCTCCAGCCTAGAAGGAGCTTACACAGATTCTCATGTTTCCATGGAGAGGTCCCTCCGACTTGCTAAATCATTAATTTAGCTCCCAATAAAGTGGCAAACCAAAGTAAAAGGTTTTAGAGTGGCCACATACGAGCAAATACTGTGATTGTTTTGACACTGTTGAATGTGCAGTCTCAAATGAAGTTAAAGGTCTTACTCATAGAATGGTATAGTTAACATTACTAAGCCACAAACAAACATCAGCTGTTCATACAGACAGCGACAAGTCTGCAACCTGTCCATAAACGACTGTGTGAATCAAGAGGCGTGAACTAAATTGATTAGCAAACACCTCACCCACACGCTCACCAGTAGGAGGGCTGTCACTCGCTTCCTTCTTCCTCTGTGAATACAAGCACAAAATCAAACCGCTTTTCCCCATTCAAGGGACTTTCTGAGTTTGTGTCTCTTGGAAGGAAAAAAAAGATTTGGGGTTGTGAATGTAATTAATAAGATATGAAGCACATGATATGATTTATTAACAGTCAATTTTATAAAAGTATTTCATTAAGCACCAAGAACAGTTTGGAAACCTATTGACTGTGTGATACAGATTTTCTTCAGCTAAATTGATGATAATGTCGAAATTAAGATAGAGTGCATTGATTAATTCAGGTTATCCTATAATGACATCATTCGTCTTTAGCTTAAATTGTCATGTCAGTGTTGGGTTCTTAATGGCAGAAACATTGCTTGGTTGACGTCACACCACGATGTTTATTTTTGCATCTGTATGGAGACATGCCTTCATGGCTGTTTGATTTTGTAGCTGTATTTGTGGCTATTTTAAAGGGTCATGATGATGCAAATGAAATCTTATGTAGCTCTATTCTATAACCTAAAATGTATTCTATTTGGTAAAGACAGGATTATTTATGTCTATGAAGAAAGTAAAGTTTACTGATTCAAGCCTGATTGTTTAACTAATTATAATACAAGATTGTAAAATGTGGCACAAATGTGAAATATGTTAAGCAAAGACAAAGTACCTCTGAATGTTTTAAATAGGATGACTGTGTCTATAGGTGCCAGTTTTTACTCCAGTGAATAATAGTAGGGTGGCTTTATTTTTGAAAAGCAATTTCTGTACAGGCACCTGTCAGAGTTATGTGTTTAAGTTTTAGGCCGCATCCGAAATCCCACACCTATTACTATATAGTAACCGTATGCCAATACTGTCTACTCATAAGAGTATAGCCAAAAAGTACCCAGATGACCTTATACTTCCGGAGATTCTGAAGTGGACACTTTACTATCCCATCAGGACACGGGAGATGATTCACGAAGGGCAGTAAAGCAGCCTGGTGGCTACTGACACTGGTATGATAATGACAACATGGCAGTACGTCCTAATTACATTCATATAAAACACATTCATTTATAGAATATGCTGATTTAACAGTCGTGAAGTAATTACTTATTTAAAATAAGTAGGCCTACTCCCTCAAGAGAGTTTGCTATTTCGGATGCAGCCTTGGTTTTGCTCTGTTCCTTGTTCCTGCTTCTGTTACTTATTGTTTGATTAGTTATGTAGGCTATACGTTGTGTCTCATTCATTTAGTTGATTAGTATGATCTAATGATCTCAGTCCCATGTGTTCTGTTCAGGTCTTTGTCTGTTCTCGTCTTATTATGTTTGTTTGTTCTCTGCCTATGGTTCTAGACAATGATTTCTGAGTATTTTGTTTTGTTTAATAAAGAGAAGATTGCTGCAATTAAATCCTGTGCTTTTATTTCATCCTGCTGCAACCAGACGTGACAACACCTTTGGTCAGCATAATAAAACATTCATGCACATTTCCACCATTATTCGCCACTGAACACATGTTGACCTTTTGTGACAATAGCAAGTGCATGCTATCACATTATATAGAGCATAGACGTAGGAATATTGCGGAGACTCTGTTTGTTCCATTGAAACCTCTGACACGCTTGATGAAATTTCTAATTACCCGACCACTCTGCCAACGGTACACTAGCATAATCCGCGGATCTGTGCATTTATTCTTGTGGAAGTTCTCGGCACTGACAATAAATAGGCCTATTATTGGTTGATCAAAAGACAAATTGAACACAATGTAACGTTGAAACTGATTTCTAGAACTCGCAATGCTATTTCTTTCCCTAAAATTATTTACATAGGCCAAACTCTTGATATATATATATATATATATATATATATGTGTGTGTGTGTGTGTGTGTGTGTTGTTGTTGTTGTTGATAGGAGCTTGCTAATGCTAATATGCTAATATAAATATATTAGGCTACAACATGGGATTTATAGATGGGATTAACTCAACATTATTTAGGGATAAAGTAAAAATTGAAAGTATGGCTAATGGCTATTATTGAGAACATTAATTAGCCTTCTAAAACACAGCCATACCAACAAATACCAAATTTGACACAGATGATTTAACTAAATCTTATAATCAATTATTTATCAACGAAATCAAACAAAATCCCATGTTTATTTCTGACTTTTAACAGGTCAGCTTTTAAAGAAAAAAAAACATTTGAATACAAAATTAAACACAACCAAGGTAAATGTGTTCTTTCTACAGTACATAAGAATATAAAATGAAAGGCTCAACAAAGTTTAATAAAAAAAAATTAAATCATATCTTACATTAACTAAGGGTTTAAAAGTTAAAATTTAAAATTAAGGGGCAATATCACACCAAATCAATCATATGAAATCAAAAGTTCAAGCAGCTTCATCCACTCATTTCCTCAAGGGCTCTAGAAAAACACATTAAATCATTTTTGAACACAAAAATCTACATTTGTTAATGATATATTTTGCCATTATTTCAATGTTATTATAAATAAAAGGCAGTCTTTGGGAATTCCAAATAAAATATGTTGTAAAGTAAAAGCAAAAGCATCAACAACTACCTCATTTTCTATCAACCAGTCATGAAATGATATCCAGAAGATTTTGGACAAATTGCATGTAAAGAAGATTGTCTTCAGAATGGTTATTACAGAAAGAACAAGGGACAATATCAATGTTAAAATTTTGATTCAAGAGTTTGTTAGAAGAATACATTTTTAACAGGCCAGCGCCGTGTTCAGCTTTAATGACGTCATATTTGCGCGACTAATCCTTACGCAATGGAAAAGCCGGTTTGAGTTGCGCCATCCCGTCCCGACGGTCACTCTCACCTCGTCCTCGCCGATTACCACAAATTACCAAAATGTATTACAAATTTAGTGGGTTCACACAAAGACTAACGGGAGCTTTGCCAACCTCCGCCTACAACCCTCAGGTATGTGCGCGCTATTCCGTTTCTAAAAGGTTAATACAGTGACCTTGATGCTACCTGCTCCTTGTGAGCCATAAACAGTCGTTAGATAGCCTACGTAAAATGCATGTCTCTCGTAATATTGTAACCGAAAATATTATACACTCTCATTAATAAAGAAAAGATGATTATATGCACCAAAATCTTCTTGCTGAATACAGTTAACTTAGTTGAGCAACTTGAGCTACATATAACTATGACTTCCAAAATATGGTTGTAGTATTATTTTTTTTGTCTTTCTTTCTGACAGATGATCAATATCAGCACTGGTTATAGAATCCTAATCTCATTTCACAGCAAATGTCAATAGTTAAGACTTAAGAGCAACATCATCGGTTCTCAACCAGGCGCGGTCGAGGCCCACTGGATCTCAGAAAACTTTCAAAGGGGGCTAATGCTAAAAATAAAAAAAATAATTCAAGATTTGAAAAATTCATGTAAATTAATAAAATATTCAAACAATACATTTTTAAACAATATAGCTCTGATTTATTTTATCTAGTAAAAATTGAGAATTAAATAAATGAGGGAGGGCTACATATATTAGGCTTATATAGGGGAAAAAATCAACTTAACCTGTTTGTTAACTTCCTTTAGGGGTTGAGGTCAAATATACCTTCTGAATCCCCTACAATCATCTTTGCCACACCAACTAAACTGGCGTCTGAGTCGGGGACTCCAGTGGAGTATATGGGCACCAACAAGGTTCAAGACCTCCAGAGGATATTTCAGGTGTGTATGTGATGCATTAAGCTATGTAGCTGATTTAAAGGAATATGAAAATTCTGAATAGGGAAAGTATGCCTTTCTATCTTCTAATGAACACAAAATAAAACACTTTAAAGAGTGTTTGTAACCAAACACTCGCTTCCTATTGACTTCTATTGTATGGACATAAAATACAGTGGCAGTCAATGAGAACTGAAACTTCCAACATACTTGAAAATATAATCTTTTGTGTTCATTTTTCAATTTTTGGTGGACTCATTATTTAACAGGGGGGAAAAAAAAGCATAATTCTTCCCTCTCCCGGTTTCTTCTTTAGGCCTCAGATGAGATTCCTGTCCATCTAAAGCGAGGTGTTCCAGACAGACTCTTGTACAGGACCACCATGGCTCTGACTGTCGGGGGAGCTCTCTACTGTCTTATGGCTCTTTATATAGCAGCACAGCCCAAAAAGTGAACTGGACCCAGCATCTTCTTTTCATCGACTCACATCATCAGTGATGAAATAACATTTGTGATCTGTATCTTTGTTCTACTTATTAATATAAGCAACATCCCTCCCAGCATCAATCACCATGAACAAACACTCTGTTCTGAGCAAATCTTCTATTACACCATTAATGCCATTTTACTTGTGTGTCCTTTATCAGTTCCTCTTACAAATGCGATGCTGTTTTGTTTATTAGGACAGCGGTTCTCAACCTCTGTAATTCCAAAGCGCGCGAAAATCAATATTTAATGCCAGCTCTGTGCTATTATTTGTTCTTTTGCTGAAATTACAACAAAAACAAACAAGCTTGTACAACAAGGATTTACACGACAGCGACATACTAAAAACAGATGTTTTTCTTTTGTGATTTAAAAAATTGTCAGGTACAAACTAAATCATTGTCAAAACTATCCTTTTTCACACAGATGTGTATGTATGTGCCTATAGACTGAACACATAATACACATGCGCATGACGTCACCTTTTTCACATGTTTTTTGTAGTTTACACAGAGGCTGTAATGGTATTCTTTTCAAATACGTTCACTTTGTAACCCGTTTGATCCAAAACAGAGTTAGTCGTGTAAATAAGCAGCCAAAAAGTTTTCCGTTATTAGTTGAAATTGGTGTCGTGTAAATAGCTCCTCATATCCAATCATGCCTTATCAGCACAGGATGGTTTATATCAGATGTGTGAAGGCTCACAGATTGTGATAATCATGTTTAGGTAATGATTGAAGAGGGTTGTGACTGTTGGGAAGAAGACAAGAAAGAAAAACAAAGGGTGAGACCTCACACTTTTCAGTAGTGTTGATTGGTTTAATGTGTTTATTAGACACTCGGGCATGTTTAGTGTCTCATGGTGAAGCCCAGTTAAGAATGAGAAATCTATATGAAGTGTTTTAAGAAGATGTTCAGAGTATTCCTGAAATGTGGAGCCAGAGAAAAATCGGACAAGGTGAGTGCATTTGATGAAATGATTATTTCTGCCATTGAATGCAGCAATTACTGAAGGTCAAATTTAAAGCATCCAAGGACTTGTCATTCTGCTGTTTCTCTCAAATGCACTCTTTTCCCAAGCGTTGTGTAATGGGTTTGTGAAAATTATAGGGTTTTGGTTCTCTGAGACGTATACATTTAATTTAAAAGAGTATTGAACCAAATAAAAAAACAATTACCTTTTGACACTCTTGCTTGCGTTCTCTCTTTTTGAAGTCTAACATTCAGTATTTGATCAGAGAAAAGAACATTGCGGTTAAATTCATTCCTAATGTATATATGTACGGTCTATAAGGCACTTGAAAAGCTTGGAATTTCCTGCTGAGGCTGTTCACATGGCAACAAGGCTATAGGAGACTGTACACAAAAGGACTTCCAAAAAATCCCTTTGAATCGGCCTCTTTTATTGCCAATGCACTGTAGAACTGCACAGAAAGGATTCTTATTCTTCTGAAGTCCTATTTTTCCACATTACTGTATAGACGGGGGTAATAACACAACATGAGGCTGACAGGCTGTCTAACTGCACACTGGCTCTTGATAGGCTGTCAGAGCACAAAGCAAAGTGAAACAATCTTTGATAATGAGTGGCTGTGATTCAACCCGTTGCTCTGCTTACCACTGAAGACTCTGGCAATAAGTGATCAGCCACACGGAGCATTTTAACAAGGTCAATAATCTCTACTAAGTATAGGTTAGACTATCATAGGTAAGAATTTTCCACAAGACAATCAATATTAAGCTTTTCTTTTATGAACCGTTGACTGGAAAACCACCACATAGCCATGGCAACCGCTATAGACTCTTTCCAGGTGTCCACATATTTCCTAGCATGTGGTTAATTCTGTTTACATTATTCATCTCTCCATGGCTGCATTTTATATTTAAATAAATACACAAGTCTGAATGTAGACGTGACCACTACATGTTGAGAGTAGAGATTGATCTGTGCCCTTCTTGATCTCTATTGTTTGCCTTAATGATTGAACAATGGATTTGATCCTCCAGAGTGTTTGTTTTGTGCCTCTATTTAGAAATTCATAATTAATTTTTCTCCCCGTTAAATTATGTAAAGTGAGCCAGACGTCTGAAACAGTGTTCCAGGTGGTCACATTATTAATATTTAATTTTCACATTTTTGCCAGGTTGATTCTACTGCTGCATTAGCTTCAGTTGGCTATATTGTCCTGTTTTATGTTTAATACTTCATGGCTGGGCCATATACATATAATATACACGGTATAGGTACATTTTAGTTCATGATGGTACTTAAATTGGTTAAAAGTGGCAGTAAAAGCATTTTAATGTTAATGTAAATTTTAATGTTAATGAGTCAAGCTAGTTATATAGTAAACCAACCATTAAATAAATTCGCCTCAAGGTCTTATATGCCCAAACTATTGAATTTCAGTTGAAATTTGAACTCCTGACTGGTTTGTTCAATCAATCAGAGATGCAGTTCTTCATGAAATCCTTGAAGAAGAATTAACAAGGGTACAGCAGATATGGGGTGCGTAGTGGTGGGAGTGTGTTTATTTGGGAGTGTGATTGGTGTAAGACCCCAGTCTGTGGAGCAGAGAGAGAGAGAGAGAGAGAGGGAGAGAGAGAGCAGTTGATCTCCATCTGTAGCCCTGCTGCTCACTTGGCTAAAAGCAAAGCTCTCTCTTCTCAGAGTGTTGGTTATCTCATGTGTAATTGGAGTTCCGAAGAAGAAGGTTTCCTTAGCCCTTATACATTATTTGCTTCTTGCAATAAGGCCTACATTTAATTTTCCCTAAAAAACGGCAGAGCTGCTTGTCAAGCAATGCAAAAAGTACATTGCATTGTCATGAAAAATAAAAGAACAAAGGGATTAACAGACAAACTGATTCTTAATTGCTAATTACAGGGAAGAGAATTTTTAATTAATTGCCTCCCTCTATTATTTTGTCTTTTCAGATTATGTCTCCTGATTATTCTTTATTTTCCATACACATGCTCTCCTTCTTTCTTTTCTGACTCTGACTGCAGATTGTATAACAACCAGTTGTGTGTCTGTGTGTGTTTGCGTGTGTGGGCTTTAAATTGATTAAAATACATTTTTAATGAAATAAGTAAGTTTCAACTTTTTATATAAATTATGCAAGATTGAGCTCATTTTTTAAAGTCAGTTTAACGTTGAATTGACTTAAACATCCAAGTTGATTGTACTTAAAAATTTACGCCAGCCACTTTTTTGACACTGAAGACTGAAAGCTAGGCTACTAAAAGTGTACGAACTTTAAAGTAGCCTTTATTAATACCCTATCTTTCTGATAACAACCAGTGAGATGTTCTTTGGGTAAACAGTCAAAACTATATATGATTTGTTCATGAATTTGGTGCGCATTTCTATCAGTTAATATTGGAAACTTTCAAAAGTCATACATAAACTCTTTCTGGTCTCTTGGCGGATATTGGTTATTTCTGTCCTTCATTCATGATCACAGTTCAATGGAGAACAATTGAGAAACATTGTATACATTAGCTCATCCTGACAGTGTTGGAGGAACGGAGGATAGGACGGCAGTCTACAACATTTGTGCTGGCTTTGAGCCACACCAACTGTTCATAGGAAAAACACCCACAATCATACAACATGCCAAAGCCTGAAGAGTCTGCTCAGGAGACAATCGCACAGTCGAAATCATACAATCCACATCAGCCAAGACAACAGTGGCACAATAAACCTGAACAGGATCAGTAATCTCATGCCATAATCCTCTGAAATATCACATTCTTGCACATTTATGAGGTGCTTGCTCTCATAGAGAAATCAATGGGACTTTGAGCTGAGTGCAAACTTTACCTGCGCTTATATCATGGATACAGCAAAGATCAAGGGAACTTTGGCAACTTTTTGCTAGAAAAACTGTTTGAGGTTCAGAACAACCAAAAGCTTTTTGGCAGCATGCAGCTATACTCACAATGATAAACACAAACAGCAACATCATAAAGCAAAAAAAAAAAAAAAAAACCTTAATCCCGTTGTAAGGTGTCCGTAAAGGACTTTTATTAAAAAAACAAAAACAAAAAAAACTACATATATATATATATACACATTTATTTGATGAAAATATTGAAATTGTGAAATATTATTACAATTTACAGTTATTATTATTATTATTACAGTTTATTATTATTATTATTATTACAGTTCTGTTCTATCTTACTGCCTTTGGACATTGTAATGTATTAACAGTTTGTGAACAATGTTATCTATCCCTGGAAACATATTCCCATGGTTACTGCACAAAGATATCAACTAAAATATGGTTTGAAGAGATAGTGTAAATTCCGTACATTTCTGGAAAGTAGAAATCCAAAAGAATTTCACTCATGAAACATTTTTGTGTGATTCAGCTGCCACTTTGACCTTCCCTTGACTGCTTTGCTTTTTTTCAGTCTGATTATGTTTTTCTCTCTCGTTCTCTAAAAAAGTCAATAGAGCTTTATTGTATTGACTGTAATGAGTTGAAATATTGCCAAAGCTTTGAAGTGCTTACAGGTGCAATAAATAAAACAAATATCTTTTTGTTTTTCATCATATTCCAGTATGATAAAGTTCTCAACATTCTGAAAGTGTGTTGTATTGATGTGTTGTGTTTATCTTTATTTTCATTAACCTGTCAGAGTGCCAACAGACAATTCCTTCTTTAGTTCTGCATTTTCATCAGTGACTAATATGTGGTCATTGGTCATTATTAGGTGTGTAATGTTACCCTTAAGTCACTATTTGATATATATCACGGTACTGAACTCACGATATGATATTATTGCATGGTAACAGATTTACAAAAAAGAATTACTGCAATGCAAAAATTGGTATTGCACTGTGGGTGAATGTAATGAAACAGCAAATGTTTTTTTAAAAGTGGACTACTCCTTTAAGTAATTTCAACTTAAAATACATTAAACTGACTTTTAAAAAGCTGAGTCTTTTATTTTCTGGCACAATGTGGTGCTGCATTGTGTAAAATGTGAATATGTCAGAAAAGGCACTTGAAGATGAACAATGAAGAAGTTCAATGCTATTGATCTTCTAAAAACACCATGTTTTTCACATCTCAGTCAGGAACGTGCAACAGCACATAATAGTTATACTGAAATAAGCCTATCCTCCATGTTTAGAGGAAAAAATTATAAATTACCTTTGTGTGATTCACAATAAATACAATACACACAATCTCTTTTCATCTCACATTGAATTGAAACTACGGAATTTGTGTCTGGCTTTGGCAGATAGTGAGTAATCATAGGAAACATTGAAAAGAAGAAAACAATCTGTTCGTATTTTCTTCAGTGTCAGTGGTCTGTCATTAATAAAATTATTCTGAAGCTCATATCAAATTAAGCATGTTTTTTTTTATCAGAAATTTTACTTTTACACATTTTTAGAATGATCAATTTGACTACAGACAAAATAAATACAAATAAGTAAAATTTAAATAAATAAATCTTTAATTATTGCATTTATTTATGATTTTATGGGGTATCTGACTCCCCAAACATTACTAATGTGGCATTTTCCAAGCATGGCGTTTATCAAGTTGACATTTTGTTTATAATCAGGTCTCATTAGATTACAAAATGCCAAAAAGAATCAACCTAATACTTAAATGTTAAGTATGCATAAATGGATTTGGGGTTAGCATTTCACGTTTTGGTAAAATAACAATATATGGATGACAAAAGGCAACATAAATAAATAGTCACCATTATTTTTTTGTCTTACAATGTATTGATTTTTATATAAAGCGCAAGCTTGTTGCTGTCTTCATTAACATTTATTCATTTAGCAGATGCTTTTATGCAAAGTGACAAATGAGCGATTCAGAGGCAATAAACACGAGAAGTGTAATAGCCAAGACATTGTTCAGAATACACACTAAAACAGAGAGCGATTAACGGATAGTAAAAGCATACTAACTTGAATCTATGTATCATAAACTTTTATCATGTCAGATTTCAACTCACCAAGTCACTCTACTGCTCTCTGCACTCTACAACTCTAATTCATACCAATAATGGTTATACTTGAAGATTCTGTGATCTTTCCTGAACATTAGCCTTATGTCTGTCATCTCCACGATGTCCCCACTAGATAATCTCATATCTCTTCATGTTAGCTATTGTCATCTTCCTTCACTGTGATCAGTGAGAGCATGTGTTTTCTCTGAAGAGCCATATAGAGTGCACTATTCTCTGTTTGTCCCAGAATCTGCAGGCACTTTAGTGTGTTTAGATAGACTATAATTGAACAGCTTTCAGCATGGGTTCTGTAATGGGGCTCCGCCATCATATTTCAACAAGGCCGGAACAGAATCCTTACATCACACACACACAAAACAGTCTTATTGTTAATCAACTTGGCCGTGGGGGAAGGTCACTATGCATTACTCCCTGCTGTCTTTTCTTTACAACTTGATGAAGTATTATACCCAGAGCCCAGGCGGAAATCCTCTCGAGTGAAGGATGTGTAATCGATGCTATAGCTTTGGAGGTTGTGTAAGTGTAATGAAGAATGAAGAGAGAACAATTTTCAGATTACACTGAAATGATTTCGTGATATGCTTGTGCTTAGTTCATTAGTATTCCTCTCCCGCTACAGAGTGTGGCTGTTTGTGTTTATCATTGTGAGTAGCTGGTGCCAAAAAAAAGTCTTGTTCAGAAGCAAAACGAAATTAACCACAACAAAGTTTTCGAAACCCTCAGAAAGACATAAAGGTAATTCTCCTGGCCTTTTATCACACGGATAATAGAAACGCGCATGATGGAAACGTCTGCCTCTCTAAATTACCCTGAGTATTAATGTCACTTCTTTGTTTGTATTCTCCCATCCTGCATTTTTATTACCTGGGTTATCAGCTGATTTATCATAGGATGCATTCAGGAAGCTACTACCAAGGTTCTTTACAGCACTTGCTTATTCTGAAGAAGAAAGGCAGTCTTGGAAATGGAGCAAGGGCTTTTGTGACTGGTCTTGCCAAAGGGAGTGAGTTTGGTCATTAGAGCTGAGAGAGAAGCAGGAGGGCCGTGATCGCAGCTCTGATTAGCTCTGCTGCTTCATGTTTCCTACGTGACCTGGTCTTAGTCGAGCCCCACAGTGTGAAATGCAGTTCAGGTCCTGCTGAAAATGGCTTCAGCTGGAGTCAATCAAGTCCTGCAGCTCTATATCTGCTATTTGATATCTTCACACTTTTATAAATATAGTGGAGCACCACTGAACAATCAGTTTAGAAGAGTGGATTAATTCAGAGAAATAATCAACACAGGTGAACATACCTATTGTACATGGTCTAGGTGGCAATTTTGTATTTTTCTCACAGAATAGCCTACGTATTGTCTGTGCCCAATGTTTAGAAAGTGAGCCAAAACGTAACCGTCTGTCACTGGGGCATACGGAGGACAAAAAGAAAAACGTACAACTGAGATTCATACTAATTAGCCACAAATTCACCTCTTTGCCTAAATGTAAATAGTTACGAAGTGCCATGAGATTGTGTTGTAGCCTAACCTATTTGAAAGGCAGTTTGAAGAATATAGCTATTAGGCCGACGTAGTTTACATTTAAGCAATTCACACAAGCAAGAGTCAAGTTATTCAGGCTAACAGTGAGTGTGTCGTATTGCTTATAAACAACTAGCTATTAACTATTTCTATTAGCAAAACATAAAACATTTAGCCTACTAATATTTTCGTCACAATATTCCCAGTTAATTTTTACTAAGAATCACAAAACAGAATCAATGGTTCGGTAACACTTTACAATAAGGTATTAGTTAACATAAGTTAACTATATTAGTTAGCATGAACTAATAATGAACACTTATACATCATTTATTAATCTTTGTAAACTTTAATTTCAATATTTACTAATATTTTATTAAAATCTTGTTAACATTAGTTAATGCGCTGTGACTAACATGAACAGACAATGAACAGCTTTATTTTTATTAACTAACATCAACGAAGATTAACAAATACTGTAACAAATGTATTGATCGTGGTTAGTTCATGTTAGTTAATACATTAAATAATGTTAACTAATGAGCCTTATTGTAAAGTGTTACCAACGGTTCCTTTTCTGAGCAATAAATGTTAGTAAATGTAATTTAAATGTAACTGATGTAGGCTATGTAACTTATCTTCGTTGGTCCTGTAACAGCATTCCAATCAACCAATCAGATTTGAAGGACACGTTGACAGTTTAAGTAAAGTTTAGGTTCAGAAACCAGAGTTTTGTGCTTCTACATCAGTATTATAAACATAATTTACCTCTGAATTTAGGGATAACTTTTGTGTAAAGGTTAGGGGTAGGGATATAGGGTTAGGACAGGAATGTTGTTCCAGAATAACACAGTCACATCCCAAGACGCCATTTAACTGACGCTTTACCTTTAACGTCTACTTTAATGTCCGCTTTACCACCACGTTAGGTGACGGGGTAGATTTAGGTCTGAGGTAGGCTTAGGATCTGATAACGTCATCTAATCGACATTAAAGGGTACCCTAAAACGGCGGATGTTGACGTATGGTCAAAAGACGTCCCAAGACGTCAGTTATATGACGTCTTGGGGTGAGACTGTGCTGTAACACGTAGTCAAATTTTTATAATTTTATTTTTTTGTCAAGGAAAATTTCTAACTATAGGTTTATTTTTAAAAGTCAATTTATGTACAGAAGACAACAAAAGAACCTTCTCAAAAAAAAAAAAGACATTTGAAAAGACGTTGATCCTACCAGGGCATGTTGCCATGTTGTCAATGGGAACCTTGCATTAAATAGATTATTTGATGATTATTTATTATAGACCTTACATAATTAAAACAGAGCATTAAAACTGTCACTACACTTAAAAAAACATTCTCACAACTTTAATTTTTAAACTTTATTATTTATTTATTTTTTGTCATGTGCAGTTGTTGAGTTTTGCCTGAGTGTATGCTTTATTCACCTGTTAAAAACATGATGATTGGAAATTAAAGTGGTATTTCACTGGGCTTTCAATAAAACTTGGCTCAAGTTGGCTGTCTATACCGTAGAAAGGCCTCGCGTCCTTGCTGAATAAAACACAATTATTTAATCATTTCATAAATAAAAGTATTAATTTCTTTTAAAATAATTATACTGACCCCAATTTATTCAAATTAAAAAAAGGTCATATCATGTGGAATCTAATATTCTTTGATGTCTTGACATAAAATAGCTATGACGTTATACTGTAATTTTCAGAACTCAGAAAGCACTGTGCTGTTTATTCAAACAACTTAAAGAATATATTTAAAAATGTATGATTTAAATTCTTCAGTAAATCAAAAACGTTCTTTTCAGTTCTCTCCACAAACAGTACACAAATATAACATTTTTTAATCACTGAAGTATTTTATAAGTCCACATAAACAAGAAAGGACAAAATACCTTGTTAACACAGCCATTGAATTTAAAAGGGATGGACACAAGAAACCTGGTTGCCACGGGAGCTGTTACCACGCATGTTGCCATTTGACAAAGTTTATTAAGGCTGCACTATTGCCGAAAAACAAATAACATCAATCAGTCATATCTCTTCAGAATATGAAAACATAATCTAAATCGTTCTCCTAATTTTGAATGCAGGATATGTGTTTAACTCACCCTGACAAAATAACTTTCAAAGATATTTTCAGCTCTACATAATAATAATGTATCAGCTTTATTGAATTGGCATTGCTTTTCATTTTCACACCTGCCATGTAGGTTTCATGCTCTCGTTTTACTGCCTTTC
>JAOTRC010000014.1:13765943-13780089 GCA_027497675.1 Cyprinella lutrensis | reverse complement strand
TATAGTTTTTGCCCATTTAATCAAAATCAAAGGGGTTTGATTATCAATTATCAATAGGGGATATTTTATCTGCAATTAATTGCATGCATTATAAATAGACCGTATAAGGAAAGCAAAACCAAAATTTTTACAAAGCAAAATGATTTCTTTGGCATGTTCCTTCTTTCTGATTTTTAAAACAAGGAACCCTGTACTGCAATTATGCTGCCATGGCAGAAATCTGTTCTCTGCAATGAGCATAACTGTTTAATAGCACTAATTAAGAAACAAAGTTTTACTTTACTAGACAAATTTAATAGAGATTTAATAGAGAGATGCATTGTGATGTGTTGCAAGCCAGACTCAAACCTGCATCACCTACTTGAGCACCATGTCTCAATGAGCCTGAAGCATGTGCATTAATTGCTAAATGATATATTCCTTTTAAAATGACTGGAATTTCTGTGTCATCACACTAACCTGCCATGGTCTGTCCCAGTCGAGAGGAATAGGGAAAGCTCCCAGCCAGGCCCCAATCACACTACAGCCAGTGGTAATCTGAAGAGAGGTGTCCCACACTGACATCGCCCTAAAAATGACACATGCTTAATCAAAACATTGCTTCTATTGCTAACAAATGAAAATGAATAAACCTCAAATGTTGCTCATGAGTACAGAAAACTAACCATATATCAAAATAAATTGGAAGTTTGGCGTCAGTACGTTTCTTTGTTTTGTTTTATTAAAGAAATTAATACTTTCATTCAGCAAGCATGCATTATATTGATCAGAAGTGAAAGTAAAGACTTCTATGTTGTTCCAAAAAATAAATATTCTAAATCAATGTTGTTGTTTTTATACTTTTAAGCCATCAAAAAATATTGAAAAAAAAAATGATATACTTGCTCTTTATATACATTTTGTAAATTTCGAATACAAAAATAAGTTATGGAATGCAGCTTTAAACGCTAAATTATATAGGCTACAATAAGAAATTGGGAAAGGACCAGACCCAGCTCATGCCCAAACCTGCAGGAGAACATTAATCCACACTCAAATCTAGTTTCCGATAAATAGGGATTGAAGCATTTTGATTGCCATTTCAAAACGGTTTGCATCATTTATTGAAGCGTTCATCCTACAATAATCCCTTGAAAATCCCTCTGAAACTCAGTGAGATCTGTTGCACCCATTTGTCAAAGTTGGTCAAGGTCTCCATCTAGTGGATTACAGCCACTGAAATAACACAAACTGCTCAGCAAAGCCTCTTCTACATCGTAAACAGAGCAAGCAGTGATTTAAGTGGTTTATGTGGAGACGGTTTATCCTTCATTTACCCATCTCTGCTGAAAACCCGGATCCATGCCTGTACATTAGGGCCCAGTATGCAGAGACATCTCAATGTAGTGAGTGTGGACAGCAACACGGCCAGAGAAAACGTCTCCAGGGCAGACCTACAACATGACATCGGTAACTATTTCTCATTTCTGGACACGAAACAAACAAAGACAAACAAACATGTAACACTTACTCGAGCAGAGGTGCGCCATACATTACCACCACAGAATGAAAAAAGAGGCATGACAGTAGAAAGTACAGACAGGATCTGAACAATCTGTTGATCTGTAAATGAAATAACAAATGAAACTTTAGTCACTATGAAATCAAAAATGACTTATCTTGTTTTTATTTACTGCAGTATTTATTATAGGCTAAATGATTTATTCATGCACATCGCTTTTTTTTTTATAAAATAACTTATCTTGCCATCTCTTTTGTGATGAAGTGTTTACTGGCATGAGAAAAAGAAAGCAACAACAACCCAATCTATTTCCAATGGACAAAATCGAGTCCCGCCTTACATTTTTATTTTGCTCAAGAAGTCGTTTCACTCTTATACATCACAATAGAGTGGTACAGGGATGATGTCAAAACTCAGAAGAATAATTCGAATCGCCACTGGTTCCCTTTTCCTATTTTTTTTTTTTAGATTTTCCTATTTATGAGTAAAATAAGGTCTGTGGTAAACATAAGTTGACAGTAATTGGACATTTTGTTCTGATAACTTAAATAGCACACACAGTTACGTACCACACACTCAAAGTAACCGAACGTAACATACTGATATGTCAAACTGTTATGTTCCTATTAAGTACATGGAAAAGAAAATTTGGAGTTTATGTGTGTGTAATTATTCGTTGTAGAACAAAACATCCAAGTATCGACATCTTACGTTTACCACACACATTATTTTACTCGTGAATTGAAAAACCCCATTATAAAAACCCATAAGACAATTTTGAGGGAACCAGATGTGAATTAATCTTGACATCATCCTTGTACCACCCTATAGGGAAGAAAAGACTATCGCAATTTCTGCTTCATGCTGACTTTAATGCTCATTCAGTTCAGTCATCAGTTATGTTCTGCCCATCTCTACCTTGTAGCTCAATGTGTTTTTCTTTGTTGGTGGGCTGATGCCAAGAAGCCAAAACACTGCAATGTTGACCACAGCAACAGATCCAGCCACACTGTACAGCCAAACCAAGTGGGTCCCATAAACAGAGAAGTTTTCCAAAAACACAACAGGCATCACAGTTGCCATGAAGATGGAGGAGGCGATAATGGCATGAGCAGATGCCATACCCCTGATCTCAACATCCCACATTATGGAAGTTAAATAGAGGTACCTGTTAAAGAATAATGAAAGCAAATTAATGGGATGAATGAACAATTAGATGAATGAGCCATTTGCGAGTCTTTCAAAATATTTCACATAAGGTCAAAGAAAGGACACGAAAGACAGATAAGAGTCCAACGTGATAATGAGGCTGGCTATAAAAGCATAATTTCTAGGAAATGTTAGAAAAGCAAGGACACTATTGCATACAACTAAAACGAGCGGTTTATTCAATGATAAATTGAACTTACTTTGAAGTATAGAATGACCAGTGGAGTGCTGTGCCTGTCTGCCCTGGTTGTAATCTAACAGTTATATATCCAATAAATTAACTTAAACTAATGGATCACCAGATTCCTTCAGCACCTGAACAATTTGAACAAATTCAAGTTTCACCTTTCTAGAGTGAATGCCATACGACTGCAAATAAATGTGAACAGTTTATTTACAAAACATGAATCCCGTGTAACTTACTTCCGGGAATATTACGTCACCAACAATCAAAATTTTTTTCAAAAAACATACTTCTCCAAACCATAATAACATATTCTAATAATAAAATAATTTAATAAATATCAATTTATTATTAATATTGTTATTGGATCAACATTTTACTCTGTTTTACTTGCTTCTTGCTACTAAACTATCTAGATTGTCTAGACTTTTATTTTGACGATACTTCATGATACGTCACCGAACACTAAGCAGTGTGTCTAGCTTCATCGTTTACATCTTGAAGTGTCTAGACGTGATAGCAACGATTTTGCTAAGATGGTTTGCGAGAAGTGTAAGTAGTTACATTGTACATCAAATTCTTATTTATTTTAAACCAATATGCCCAAGTCATGAATATTGCGATGCGTATGTATTCAGTAGCTTTAGGTCGCTAGCTAGATCACAGTAGCTAGAGAGTTCTCAGAAACAAAACAATCCACATCCACAGTGTATGCTAAGTAATGACTGCATTAGCATCTCAATGATGATAATTAATATTTGCATATTACTGACGTAAATAAAATGTGTGGGGTGTTTGACTGAATTAATCATGTTTTGATGTTCCCTCAGGCGAGAAGAAACTGGGGCGAGTCATCACTCCTGATACCTGGAAAGATGGAGCCAGAAACACAACAGGTAACGTTAAGTTGGATTAAAGCTTGGATAAAGCTGAACTGAAACACTGAATACTAACATAAAAAATATTATATTACAGAGAGTGGTGGTCGAAAGCTTAATGAAAATAAAATGCTGACATCAAAAAAAGCCAGGTGAGTTGCTTGACATGGCATGCATAAACATTAGTATTTTAGTGCATTTAAAGTCATCATGAAATCAAAATAGACTATTCTTATTTTTAATATGGAATTAAGTTTATTGAAAGTTTGCACAGCGGTCCAGTGGATCAAAAGATGGTCAAAATCAAGCCCTGTTCTATATTTTTTTTCCTTGTTTGAGAAGCTGTTTCATTCTTCATGTCAACTTCAAATGCGATTTATGATGGACACAGTGAAAATATGTATGCCATTTTGACAGGTTTGATCCCTATGGCAAATCTGGATTTGCCACTTGCAGAATATGCAAAAGCTCTGTCCATCAGTCTGGTTCACACTATTGCCAGGGATGTGCTTACAAGAAAGGTGAGATGCTTAGATGTTCTTTTGTTTCCACCACAATAAAAATATAAATATTCACAAGAAAAATATATATATTCTCACCACCCCTCTCTTTCTACTTCCCAGGAATTTGTGCCATGTGTGGGAAGAAGGTTATTGACACCAAGAACTACAAACAGACCTCAGTTTGATTTATTCTCTCGTGCTGGTGTTTAGCCGAGAAAGGGATGTTCGTGGATGATTATGTTGACTCTACTACGTGGTGAGAATGATCATTTAGTTTCACAAAAGACTTTAATTTGCAGTGTTTTATGGCAAAATGATGTGAAAGGAGTGGACTGGATTATGTCTGTATTTATATGAAAATATGTCAGTAGTAATTTTTCTCTCACCTAACCTTAGAGCAATATATTGGCTTGCACTGTTTGGACAATGTAGATGCCTTCTTTAAGCATATTTTCTGGAGAATATTTTTGTAAATATTCTCATTCATTTTTTTTTTTTGTAAATAATTTATCATTTTAATACTACCAAGTATAATGATGGCAATTTATTGCCTTTTTATTCTTAGTCATCGGACCTTACCAAACTCTAGGCTTTGACTTTTAAATGTCATCTCTTCCCCCAATTAAGAAAATATATAAAGATATAGTTTGAAGTGCTATTTTTTCTACTGTTTTCAAGGCAGTGTCACTACGGCAGAATCTAATGTAAATATGAAACAAGTAGACAGTGACATGCCAATATAAGACAGCTATAACTTGTTCATAACCTGTTTCCACTTCTAATTGTCCCGCCATTGGTTCTTTTTGTGAACGCTGTTGCAGATATATTCTGAAAATCTGTTTGTTTCCATTTTCAGTGATCATTTGTAATTACATAAGTTTTGAATTTCCTTTAGATGTCTTAAACCCACATACTTATTTAATGTACAAGGCGGCACAACATAGCAATACTTTGATGCTGTGTAATACCATTCCCTTAATATCAGTTAAATTAAGAATTGACACCTGTACCAATGTGAGACTGTTTTTACCTCTATAAATGAAATTGACAAAAAGCAGAGACTAATGCATTTCATACTGGTGCTTTAATGTTTTAGTTAGAATAGTTGACATCTGTTTTGTTTTATACAATTCAGACAAATATATTACGTAAAAAATGGCAATACTCAAATGTCAATATTGGTTACTTCGAATCCCATACAAATAATTCCCCAGATACATAACATAGAACATTTCATTAACTCCTATAATAATAAATCAAGTTGGCTTATGACTCTTTGAATATTATCTATTCAGTGTACATAACAAAAATGTGACAAATGTGTTTTTTTTTGTAAGTTATATACAAATTAGTTTTAGTATCTTCATTTAGCAAAAAAAACCAAAAAAAAACCAACAACAATTAATAAGGTTAGACAAGTATCTGAGGCAATATGTTAATTTAGTAATTGTTAATCAGTAAGATAATAGAAGTGACTTGTACATAATTGTATCAGTTTTAAGGCAGCCGTGTGAACGATTCAATGGCAGGTCTTTTTCTCAAAAGAAGTACTCCATATAGGAACACTGATCCTTCAATATTCACATTTTATACTTCAATATTTGCAAACGGTGAGTTTCAGCTGTTGACAGTACAGCTGTGTCTCGGTAGCTGGTGGACAGATCGAACGCTTTGGCTCAGTGAGATTCTCTTAGCACCATGGAGGGTTTCAAAAGTAGAGAATAATCAATGACCTTTTAGACTGTAAACACACGGAGTTGGCACAGGTAAGTGTGATCACTTTGCACTTTTTGCCAGGGCGAGAAACTCCTCTCGGGCCTTCGGGTCCTCTCTGAATACACCCAGCATAGTACTGGTCACAGTACGGCTGTTCATCTTCTGCACTCCACGCATGACCATGCACATGTGACTACAACAACAAACATCCATTCAGGTCACACATAACAATTCCATCAACCGTGACAGTCGCTGTCAACAGAAGCTGAATGAAAGTACTGTATTCTCAGCTTTGAAGTTACATTACATTAGATAAAATAACATCTCATAATTGTACATAATCTGACTGAATGATGTGTAAGACAGTGGTTTGTCTTTCAAATACTTACGCTGCCTCAATGACGACTGCTACACCAACAGGCTGCAAGGCCTCAGAGATTGCCATTGCAATTTGCTTCGTCAGGCGCTCTTGGACTGCAATAAGCAAAATTAAGAGTAAAACACAGAGGAAGCAACACTATCATGTTTGTTGTGGCGAGGAGAGTATAGAGGCAGGATCTAAAACAGAAGTCGCTTATTTAACTTTACAAGATGACAGAAACACGGGAGCACTGAATAAACAAAGAGATAGAGAATATAGAGAGATGGCAAAGCCGAATTTTCAGCATCATTACTCCAGCCGTCAAAGAAGTTCAGAAATCATTCTAATATTCTGATTTGGTGATCAAGAAACATTATTTTTACTATGACAATTTTATTATTATGATTATCAGTGTTGAAACCAATTAATATTTCTGTGGAAACCATTATCCATTTTGTCACGATTCTTTGATGAATAGAAAGTTCAAAAGAGCATTTATTTGAAATCGGAATCTTTTGCAATATTATGATTGCCACTTTTGTTCAATTTAATGCATTCTTGCTGAATAAAAGTATACATTTCTTAAGAAAACAAATAAAAATCTAATCTTCTTTAGGAAAGTATCTAGTGATAGTTACCTTGAAGTCTGCGACTGTAGATTTCAACAATCCTAAAGAGGGACAAAATCAAGTTAAAACACCAAAAATGCTGAACTTATCAAACAGAAAATTTAATAGGTCGCATAAGAATGACTATATTAGCGGAATATTACTGTTTTTTCAGTATGTACTGTATGCTGTATGGTGTTTTTCCGACCCTCTTTCTCATAAACAGTTTTTTATAATTATTGTTTCATGAATTTATATATAACTATAGTGTAAGTGGTAAAAAGCTAGAAACATTTGTGATAAGGTTAGTAATAGATATAAAGGCAGCTGTCTGTGTGTATTTTACTCAGGCAAAGGAAGCTTTAACCTACATGTGATATTTTGTGAGGGCAGCAATGTTAATGGTTCCCACAACCACCCCATAGTGGAGTTGGGAGTTGAGGGGGATTTCCTCAGCGCCAGAGGTCAGCAAGTCTGGCGTTTTTCAGATGGGACAGGATACTGTGCCAGGCTTTGGATCTAAGCTTCACGTGAATGGGTTGTGATAACAGAAGAACTCAGCCACTTGTAACTAATATGTTCTCTTTTTTGGTCCCACTCTGATGTGAGAACAAGGCAATTTATCATCCGTCGGAGACTGGCACACTAAATTGTGTGTGTGTGGGTGTGTGTTAGATACTCACCTTGCAAGCTTACTGAGTCCAACAACCTTTTTACTTGGCAGATATCCTATGTGAACCTACAGATTAATTAACAAAATAATTTATCAATTTATTTGTCGTGTAATGCAGCTCAGTAAAAAGAACACATTGACCTGCCAGCACTAAACACTCTCCCAGGCCTAGACAAATGCATGCATCCGAGATCCCCTCATGACCCCTAAAAACCACCTAGCACTGCATCAAGCATAATATAACATCAACTAGCCTTAGTGGCTAAAAGCATTACAATCATTGATGGATAATGAGACATACCTTGCCAAAAAATGGTACTAGATGATGTTCACAAAGTGAAAACATGTCAATATCTTTCACAATAACTAGCTCCTCGTGGTCCTCGTCAAAGATGGCATCATTAAGTATATCTGTAGAATATGGAACAATATATATATCAATGAATTGCTTATACAAGTAACTTTGATGGTGTTTTGCTAGCGGACACAGATCATTTTCACAATAAAATCCTCTTATAAATCTGGTCCGTTCAGGAGAGAGGCAAAAGCTTAGGAACTAAACTGTGATTAGTTAAAGTAGACTTTAACACCAATTGGAATATTAAGCGGGGGCTTTCAGCATCTGTTTTTGACTAATTGAGCAATTCCAGAATGACGTATGTAAATAATGCAACCCCTCATCATTAGCTGAGGACTTTGTCTTGTTGTAGGCTATTGTCTTAGTTTAGCAAAATCATCTGCTGAAGTCTATTGTAGATCTAGATAGTCATTCATGCATATAACTGATACATTTGCAAAAGCACAGTAAACTTGCTCTCAAATGTTCACAAACAGTTGAGACGGCGTTGACCGTTCCAATATGGCGGGCTGCTTACGTTTAAAAGCCCTTAGAAAAAGCTGCTAATGAGCCATCTGTGTACAGGCTCCTACTCTATGGTTCAAGCAGTCAGGCTGCTGTTGCTATAGTAACATCCTCTGGTGAAAGTGATTTTCAAGACGTCTCTGCTGACAAACTTAAAATCATACTTTTTAATGTACTAAAACGCTCTAAAGACTTTCCTGTAAGTTATGCAAAACGAAATCGTAAAATTCGAGAGAAAATTTTCTCTGAGAAAAAAAAAAATTAAAAGAATGGGCTACTTACCATAGATGGTCTCATGGTAGCCTTTGGTCAGGAACTGCATGGCCTTAGCTGCACGGAGTGGGGTTTTAAGGAGACCCTGCCGGTCAGTGTTCTCTCCCAGACCTCTCAGTATGGTTGTGTACGCCGCCTCCAGAGCAGGTAACCGCGACTCATCCTCCGCCTCTTTCCGGGATGTCTCGTTTTTGTGCTGGACCGCGACTTTTTTCGTGTCGACTGTCAGCTCGCTAAAGCCATTACGGCAGAGATACTCTGTGACAATTTTGCCATTGCTAAAACCGTTCAATTCTGCCGCCTTTTGGTACTCCATTGAATGTACTTTAAATGACTATATAAAAGAGAATAAATGATTACTACAAATATGTAGGCGAATATAAAAGATTTAGTCGTAAATGCAATCAGACGTCTATTCTTGGTCCTCAGGTAAAGGCAGGAGATGGTCGTAGTGCTCTTGAGTTGAGATGCAGTTGCAGTCTAAAAGTCTCTCCCACTCAGCGTGGCATTTATAGGAGCCCTTCACTATCGCTGTGTCCAATTGAGCACGTCAGGATTTCGTGTGTAAGCACGCGCTCCGTTGAGTTTTACATATGTCACACCTTTTTATGGGGTGTAATTGAATAATGTGTTACAGTCATGCAAACGACAGAAACTTATTCATGATTTGCTAGTCTGAATGTAAAGACACGAATGAGAGTCAAACGTCTGAGCATATGACCTCACGTGCTCACCCATAAACTAGACCCCCATAAGCTGTATTACGAACGTCAAATTCTTGGAAAGCTTTTTTAAAGCTTTTTAAAGTCTTGGTTTTGAAATATAATATAGCCTATAATATAATTTTCAATTGCAATATTTAAAAGGCGCACACAAATAGACCTACACATAATTTGGGAGTTCCAATTGACTTCTATTGTGTTTGAGCTCACCCCTAAATCTAAATCTAACCATCACACAAAACATTTTTTTTTTTCGTATTAAAACATTTAATCATTATTTGTATGTTCATTAAGTCATAATTTCCTCACATTCCTTGTAGTATTCATTCATATAATTAAAGTCCTGATCAAAGCATTCATCCATTGAAGAAAGTTTGGGAATCATATGACTTAAAATATTAAAAATAGGGTTATTCCTCATAGCAGCATATCCAAGACTGATCTCTGTGACAAAGCTCGTTTCCCCAAAAAAGGTCAGTTTGCTTATTTTTGCCTGAAATTTGATCATGTGAATGTCAGGCGTGGGGTGATAAGGTGCTTTTAAAAAATCTTGAGATTTACAGTGGGTTATATAATGACTGTATGCAGGTAGACATTTTAATTTAATAAAATAAAATAAAAAAAAGAATCAATAAATTATTGAAAGCATGAACAATGAATGAACTATATGTATGAATACACATGAATGTTTTGGAATTATGCCATTGTTACTTACAATGCTCCAGTATACTCAAATGAATTTCCTCAGAAAGTACAAAAGAACACAGAATCCAAGATCATAACCAAAAGGAGATTACTCCTTATGCAATGTACAAAAATAACCCAGCAGCTCCATTGCATTAATATATTGCGTCACCTGACCTTTTCTCCCTTGTGATGATGATGATGATGATGATGATGATGATGATGAAGGGCTCTGGTAAGTCTGGCCTTCAAGGGGTGAAATGGAAAAGTGGCTGACTGACCAAAATAATGATTTGTTCCTTGGAAAAACATCAATGTAAAAACATCACAATTCAAGGGGTGAACAGTAACATGTAGGCCTACTGTATGTGATAACTGCACATAATGTAATAACATTGGTATTGTTTTTTTTTTTTTCATTTAACAGTATGTATACCTTTTTGTTGTCAAATAAAAAAAAATCTATTTCAACAAAAAAACAACTAAGTGTATTTGGCTTATGTAAATAAGTACAATAATAATATGAACATTATATATAGAAGTAGTATAATTTACATTTTACATTTTCAACAAACGTTTGTTGTTAATGCTGTTGTTTTAAAAAGCTATTACAATTTTGACAATAAGAGTTTATAATGTAATTCATTTCTCAATGTATCTATTTTAGATTATTTATTACTTTTTGAGAGAATTATTACATTATGAACATTTTATTACATCAATAATATGACATTTATTACATTGTGTACTGTTATTACATTAAAAAAACTATGCAGCTGTTTTTGTCCATAATTATGTTTAATTTGTTATATGGGACCCTTTATGTGGCATAGTACAATTGCATTTAAAATGTCTAACCATTTCAAAAAATGTTCTCATTTGTGAAAGATTTAAGAGTCAAAAGAGTCGGCTCTCATTTGAGCTTAAAGGCAGGATCTGCAAGGCTCACTAAAAGATTCCTATCACAAGTGGCAAAGCCTGCTGCGTGCTCTGTTTAATGTAGACCATCTTTTGACATTGTACAGTGTGACATTTTTTTAACATGCCTGACGTCATCAGTGTATGACAAGATCAAGATATCAGAGCATGGCATGAATCACAGCATCACAGCAAGTAGATCAAATAAGCCATGTTACTGTGGAGACCAGGCGAACAAAATGCTTACCCGCAGGCTTTGTGGGCTGTACATGACCCAAACGCATGAACAGGAAGAGTTTCTAAGCTTTTTTTTTTTACTCTTGGAAAGATCATACATTTGTTGGGTTGATACATGCTGGGTTGATTTGTTGGGTTGACATGTACATGCTGCAAGATTTTGCCAAATTAATTATTTAACAGCTAAAAAAGGGAAAATTTCGAACTTACGGCTTTAAAATTACCTTCAATTACATTTTCCATGTCATGATTGTGTTCTCAGTGAATATCGGTTTGTGAGCCATAATGGTGGAAATGTTCAAAAGTGTTTTTGAAACCAAGATCTACACCCTGTGTGAGAATTTGTTTCTGAAGTAAAAAGAATTAAAAATATAGGTCTTCATTCATCCATTTTACAAAACACTAGTAGTGTCACCGGGATGCTAAAAGCTGCCGCCTCAGGCCGTAAGCAAGAAAACAACCTGAATAGCCATGAAAAGTCCATCAGGGCAATTATAGTTGTTATACAGTATATTACACTTTTACTGACCAGAAAGGGGCTATGAATAATGTTTGTGATGAATAAAAAAAAACTGCAATTAAAGGGGGGGTTCAGGATTTTGGACATCGGGCCTTGTTTAAGTTAGCCTTAGTGTTATTTATCAGTAGAGACGGTTTTCATCCAGTCGTTCCAGTTTCATAGTTCGCCGGTGCCAGGTAGCGCTGGTCAACGGTATCTGCTAGCCTGCTATACACATATTTGGAAGTGGGTAAAACTGTTTTTAATGGCCGGCTAGCACTTACCATTGACTCTCGCTAGCCTGGCACCAGCGAACTATGCAACTGGAATGACTGCATAAACATTTTTTAAAACTGCTCCCCTTGATAAATAACACTAAGACTAACTTGGAAATGAGGCACAATGTCCAAAATCCTGAACTAGCCCTTTAACAGACACATGTAGCCTAAGGCCATAAAGGAGATGTTAGAATAGGAAAAGAGATCTGTGCAAATCAGCGTGGAGAATTCCTTCACGCAGAGGACTCTTTTTATTTGCTGCTGACAGAGGAATGAAAGCTGTGTCGATCACGCTTGAGATACAGGCCATATGAGAAACCATGTGTTCTGAAAAAGAAGCTTCCCCTCACAAGAACATGTATTGTATATGGCACAATCTATATTCAGCACGTGGTGTAACAAGTCAATAGTAAAACTGTATGACTTAAATAAGTGTAAAAAGTTGAATGAAACCATGTCATTCCAAACCTATGGCTATTTCTTCTGTTGAACTTATAGGAAACTTGAAGAACTGTTCAAATGTTTGTGGTGAGTATGTTTTATTCTTTTTGTTTAGAAATTAATACTTTTAATGAGAAAGGATGAATTCATTTGATGAAAAGTGATACATACTTTTACAATGTATATTAGTTCATGAATTCATCTTTCTATTCATCAAAGAAGAAAGTATTTTGGTTTCCTCAAAAATGTCAAGTTATGAAAAATTGATAATAATATGATATCCTGAGCACCAAGTCAGCTTGATTTCTGGGGGATCACATGACACGGAAAAATTGAGGATAATTGACCTGTGTCATCAAAGCATGTTAGTATTTTAACACAAAAAAAGAATTATATAAAACTCAGAAATATATATCTCAAATGATTTATGTGATTATTTATAAAAATAAATGTCAGTCCTGAACCAGAAGCAAACCTAAGCAATTTATAATAAAACCTGATAAGTTTAGACACATGCCTTTGGTGAGAGAGACCAGGGTTCAAATAAACTGTGAGACACCAATGTGTCCCTGAGCAAGACACTTAACCCCTAGTTGCTCCAGAGGCGTGCAACGTCTGACATATATACTGTAGCAATTGTAAGTTGCCTTGGATAAAAGCATCATGTAAATGAATAAATGTAAATGCAAATGTAGAAAATACATTTGTCTGCCAGTCATCAAGTAAGCAATGCATATTAGTTTGTATTGCCATCCATGTTCTACACCTCTTTATATTAATGGCTATGCTGGTGTTTTTATACATCATGGATTTATATTGTTTTAGAAATATTTCAACATAATTTCTATTTTGACATTAAAATTATGTTGCTACTTGTTAGAAATATTAACTAAACCGAAGAAAGACTTTCAACCTCCTGTTTAATATTAATTTGCATGTAAATATTGTTCTGTACTTGTACTAAACGTGCTAAACAAATAAACTAAACTAAATATCATCTACAAATCAAGAGTGTCAACAGACACTCCCCCCTCATCTGTCAACGGTTAACTTTGTACTAGACCACAAAGTTCCACAAAGCACCACAAAAACCAAAAAAGTTAACCTATCTGTCATTTTAGTTGAGCTAGGGGAGATACAAGCCACAGCAGAGAATGTCAACAAAGTCAAACTCCCCACACAGTTTAGCCCCTCAGGAAACCCACAAGACCAACCACAAAATTCTGTACAAACTTTGTTCTCCTTCATTCAACTAAACTTCAACTTCTAATTTTTCAATGTATAGAGTGTGAATTGTGAAGATGAAATAATGCCTAAAACTAAAAGTATTGTATGCACAGGGTACTCTTATTTGAGATAGAGTAGCCTAGATTGTAAGCGTAAAATAAATTTGCATGCGCAAGAGAAGATTTGTAAAGGTGTAAAGAAAGTGTAAGAAAAAATATTTGCAACATTTAACTGTTATTTGTAAGTGTAATTCATGTATTTGATAGCCTGACTTCGTCATACTCATATTCAAGAAAGAATATGAGTCTGAAATCACTCAATTGAACTTTAATTATGAGGCGTGTCGTAACCGAACCAGGACAAAAAAAAACC
>JAOTRC010000014.1:13737072-13749429 GCA_027497675.1 Cyprinella lutrensis | reverse complement strand
TCTCTATTTTATACACTTTTGCTTTTATGGATATTTTGATATATTTATTCTAAAACAAGACAAGGATACTAAATGATTTTTATCAATGTTATATGATTGCACAAATTGGATTTATAGTCTATCCTATTGTCTTGTATCGTTAAACATGGTATCACTTGGATAGGAATATGCATATGTAAATGATATTCAGATGAGGACAAGCATAGTAAAACTAGGCGTTGTAGGCAACATATGTCTATTTCGGGGCAGAGACAGGGTGGAATTGCTATACGCACAATCTTTCGCTGACTGGGTTTTATATGGGGAATTTTGTTTTGTTAACTTTGGTATGTACGTGCACTTAGGAATGAATATACATAAACTTTTATGCCTGAGGCCCCTAGTCTTGACTGCTCAAAGAAAATATAGTCCTGACTGGGACTTGATGGTTTTGAGTCCAAGTCTGATAAAGACTGAACTTCGACTTGGGCTTGGACTCGGTCTGAGTCCAGTCTTATCTGGACTGTAGTAACAGGCCTTTGTCAAGCTTTAAAGTAGATTATTTCATTTAACTAGAGAAGTAAATTGTCAAAAATTCAATTAATGAACTCAATTCAATTTCAAGCATTTTATTTCCTCAATTCAAATGCAGTTCTAAATGTTGCACAACTTTGTCTGCACTTCCCTACCCTGATCAATTTCAGAATCCATGCTAACAGAAAATTGATGACTGGTACCAGTCATCATTTGGTCCACCTCAAATATGTAGTGCATTTACACGACAACCAGCGGCCACTAAACATGACACCTCTTTTCTTCCTCTCCACCATCTGAGAAAAGGTGAATAATACACTGTAGCTTTCTCCCACATGACCCACATTCTGTTGTTTTTTTATCAGGAGACTTGATGAACTATCGTTAATTATTTATAGAAGTTTTTCTCTCTTGTTCAGTATTCTCTTGTTGTGACATATTTGGGCTAAATAATTTAAACTTTTTTTTAAATCACTCTCAGCTTTCTTTTTCCATAGAAAGACTTGCACTTGGTTTTTACAATTTGCTTTGTGTTCATTGGTGGAAAGTTCACTGAGTACATTTGCTCAATTAAAAAAAATTTGTTAAACAATCTTTAAGCTCATGCTTCACCTGAAAGTGATTCACTACTGACTTTTTGATTACTCCCATTTGGCCTGTTCTGACATTTTGGTCTTGTCTAACATAGTGTTGATTCTACAATAGTAATGGATGAACAGTTGATGAATTATCCCACATACATATTCATGCTGATAGTGTATGATTTTCTTAAAGATTATTAAAGCCAAAGCAAATCAAAAGTTCTTTAAGGCTAATGATTAAGGGAGATATGATTTACAAAGCTATGCAAAAACTCTCTCAGTTTATTAACTGGTTAGTGCTCTGCTATGGTGGGTCAGAAAAAGACATGCCCAGACCAGCTTTGTAACTCAGCCCACGGCAGCTATGACAGGGTGCAGTTCCATGAGTTCATTTTTAGCACTGGCTTTGAGTCTTAGTGGGTCTGCCTGGCAACACTTTAATCACTTAGGCCCTGTTTACACCTGGCATTAACATCCGTCTCTGTTGATCTGGTTCCAAGTGGTTATTTAACCAAGAACGAGTGCTGTATACACCTGTATATAACATGCGTCTGCTGTGGCAAGTTGTGATTACATCTCTTATTGAGTGAATGTCACTGCATGTTGATAAAGTACATCAAATATAAACATATAAACATTTCAGTTGTAATTAGTGTTGTTACAAAAATAAAATTTCTAACTTTGATACGATACCTTGAAAAATATTGATATTCGATACCATTTTCGATACCACAGTGAAACAAACTTTTTTTTAGTTAAAGCCAAATGTAACAAGTCTAGAACATGGCAATGAGGTTTATTTTTCAAGACCAAAAATGTCCTAAATCTATCTGTGAATATTTTTTAATTAGACTGATGTATAATTTGCTAATTTGATGTATTTTTATTACCTACTGTTATCAAAGATTAAAATGTGCTGTAACAAAAAAAGCACTTAAGAGTATCAAATTGGAGGATAAAGTGTCAGTGTAATGTATAATAAGATTAAACATTCAATTTTCAGTTGTAGGCATTTCATTATTGAAAATAATTCATTACTCCGACATGCCCGCCCGCAGTGTTTTTTACGCATGTCTGTGCTATTCTCCAACATGCCCGCTCGCAGTGTTCTTTATCAATCAACCAAAGCCTGTCGCAAGGCCCTCGCCAGTCGCCATCTTTCCATTCACTTCACTTTTGCTATTTAACCAGAGCGAATGAGACGAGTGCGTCATGTGTGGTGTTTGTCAATGCACCTTTGGGGAGACGTGAAAGTGACCTCTCAACTAGTATCGATACTTCGGAAAACTAGTATTGGTACCGTTCAGATATTTCAGTATCGATGTTTATAGAAATATCGATATTTTTGACAATACTTATGTAATGAGTTTTATTCACTAATGTAATGAAAGTTTCAACTAATCTCTGCTTATTGCTATTTGAGTATGCTCTTTTCTATATTAACTGATATTCAGTTATGCATGTTTCACATGATCTCTGTAACTGCATGAAGTATGCATAAAATAGTCTGGAATGTCTTGTGATTGTAAATGTAAGGGTTTTTCCAGTTTTGTTGATTCAACATACTTTTAATTCAACTTAAGATGAGACCAAAAAGACACATCATTGCCATCATCATGCATATACTTTTACACATGCATGTTTTCAAGTTAATTCACGAGCAGTATAGACATTATATGCTATTCTTTTTGGACATTCGTTTTTTTTTACGTTACGTTATGTTGATAGATTGTTTTATACTCGTAACTATTATATTTTGCACCCATTTAAATTTAATAAAAATATATGTATTTTTTTAAATTTGCTGTTAAACAGATGGTTTATTTCTTTTTTTTTGTAAAGTTTTTGAGCATATGTAGGCTATATCTTATACAGTTTTCAATCAACAATAAAGAGAAGCTCAAATATTTTTTTGTCTTATTGTACATATAAACCAAAACAAAAACAAACAGTAGAATATAGTTTTGTAGCATGAAGTACAATAATAATTTATTCAAATAAAGTGAAAGGAAATAAGTTCTTATACAGATACTGATTGCAAGAAGTCTATAAAGGGCTGCCAAATCTTCTTATAAAAACCTGAAAGATTATCCTTCAACAAATATAATTTTTTTTCCAAATGTAAGGTATTGGATAGATCTCAAAGTCACATTTTGTCAGTGTGTATTGCTGGCTCCGCCCTTTCCATGACATTAAATACATCAGACCAGTAAGTGGCAACTTTAGGACAAGAAAAAAAAAAACAAAAAAAACAAAAAGTGTTGCATTGAGGGACTGACATTTATCAAGGCTTATGTTATCACAGCAGATGTGTGTGTGTATCTATGGTCATTTTCATGGATGTGCGTATGATTTTGTAATATGTTCACAGCTTTGGGGAAGAAGCTGTTCTGGAATATATTTGTGCATGTGGGGTTCTCAGGGGTTCTCATAGGGGTTCTCAGTCTGCCTGAGGGGAGGGTGGTGAACAAGAAATGTCAGAAGTGTGAGGTGTCCTGCCTGATGTTTACGGCCTGTGTGAGAAGACAGCTTCACTCAGGTTCGGTAGGGTGGAGGAGCCAATTATTCTCTCAGCAGTCTTCATAACCCGCTGTAGGTCCTTTCTTTACTTCTAGTTGTAAATGGAACTAGTCAAGCGTCAATTAGAAAATAATCAATTCTACTATAGGAGTTGTGAACTGCTGGAAAAAAAATAATTATCACATGGTTTATTCAGTTAGACACTTCGTTCTTTTTGCATTTAATTGTGAATTAATATATATATATTTATTTTTTTAATTTAACACATATATTTTTAGCATTATGAATTTGTGATTTGATTTCCCAAGATCGATGTGTAAACTGTGTCTTAGTCACTTAAGCCTTTGATATCTCACAGTCCCTCACACCCACGTGCACACTCTTGTGTCTGCTATTTGTAGTTGCAAGTCAAGATAGTTTGGAATTAGATGGTTTTCATATTATTGGTTTTTGTCATCATGTGCTAATAGAACTCTGACCATTTTTGTTCCAGGTCCAGGTGCCCCCACCTCATGGAGAAGGTTGGCAAGGTGTGGAGCAACCTGAAGAGGGGATGTCAATCTCTGCTCCACACAGATGGGGGTTCTCGTGTTGAAATGACGCCACAGCTTCAACAGCAAACAGACATGGTTTGCCACGTTGTGGACAAGGCCCAGGGAGACAGCACACTTGAGGCTGCCAGTCCCTCTAGCAGTGTGGCAGCACTCCCACAAGTGCCATGGAGGACCAGCGGGAGTGTGTCACGACGGGGCCATAACTGTGTAGCGGATGTACCACAGATACTAGAGATCACAGTCGAGCAGGATACTGAAGATGCTCATGCTCCCCTGGGAGCCCGCAGAGATTCTTATTCACGCCATGCACCTTGGAGTGGAAAGAAGAGACACTCGTGTTCCACTAAGGCCCAGAGTTCTCTGGAGACCACAGATCGTCGATCGAGCCGGTCTCGGCGCAGACATGGGACTGGTAGTAGCTGTGAGGAGTTGGGAGGAGCACGCTCCCTACGCCAGCAGATCCATGATACAGTGGGCCTGTGCCTCCCATTGCGAGCATCTTCTCGTAACACTCACCTTCCACCTCCCAAACGTAAGATACAAATTACGGAGCTGATGCTGGAGACATGCCCCTTCGCACCAGGATCAGATCTGGCCCGTAAATGGCACCTCATTAAACAGCACACTGCTCCAGTCACAGCGACAGCAGTCGATTCGTCCTCGGATGCCCCTGGTGCTGCCTGTGCGTCACCGGAAGATGAGGAGGAGCGTCTGCGAGAAAGAAGGCGACTCAGCATTGAGGAGGGTGTGGACCCACCTCCAGATGCCCAGATCCACACTGTGGAGGCCATAACAGCCCCCCTAGCTTCTCTTTATAAGCTGGGACCTAAACTGGCCCCTGGAATCGGTGAGGGCCAAGGTGATATCCAGGGGGCTACAGCAGCTAACTGTGACTCTGAGGATGATGACACCACCACTCTTTGCTTGCAAGCTCGCAGGCCCAAGCAGCGGCACACTTCTACTGAGGGGCACCTGAGCAGCAAGCAACCAGGGCCATGGAAAGTGCACACCCAGATTGATTACATCCATTGCTTGGTTCCAGATCTGCTGCAGATCACAGCACTTCCCTGCTACTGGGGCGTGATGGACCGCTACGAGGCTGAAGCGCTGCTGGATGGTCGGCCCGAGGGCACCTTTCTGTTGCGAGACTCCGCTCAAGAAGACTATCTGTTTTCCGTTAGCTTCCGGCGCTACGGCCGTTCGCTGCATGCACGCATCGAGCAGTGGAATCACAACTTCAGCTTTGACGCGCACGACCCCTGCGTGTTCCACGCAGCCACCCTCACGGCCCTCTTGGAGCACTACAAGGACCCCACTGCTTGCATGTTCTTTGAGCCGTTACTCACTGTGCCTCTGCACCGGACCTTCCCATTTGGCCTGCAAAGCCTGGCTCGAGCTGCAATTTGCAATGGGATCACCTACGATGGCATCGGGGCACTGCCACTGCCCCCTGCTCTGCAGGACTACCTCAGGGAGTATCACTATAAGCAGAGGGTCCGCGTACGCTGGCTTGAGAGGGAGCCAGTAAAGGTCAAGTAATGCAGGGCAGATAATTCTCCAACAGGAGTAGTCCATTCAGCACTTTGCAGAAGTGGAGGAATTACATTTTTTTTTCCTTTCTGGAGGGTTAGATGTTTGGCGATGGAGGGATGAAAGGAGGGTCCTGAAACTGAACACTATATAAGCTTCTATCATTTTTTTGTTATCACTCAAACAAGCAAAGAAATTACAAAAACATGGGCTCTCTAGTGTCCACATTTCACTACAGCTTGCACTACAGAACTAGGATGACACTGCAGATGTCTTGGTCAGATTTGAACGCCCTTCTCCCTCAGTTCCCACGACCTCGCTCTAAGGGGGATCTGCAGATACATATATTTCCATGCTCCTCCACTCTTTCACTGCTTGACTGTGTGGTTTTATTGCTATTTCCGTTCACCTCCCTGCCTGCACTTAATTCCCTTGCATTACAATTGCTTTGTTAATGTTTATTCAAAGTAATATCGTGGACAAATTCTGAGGGGAGGGGAAATGAAAGGTGATGTTCAAATATTGCTTTTTCCAGCTTTTTCATCATCTTTAGCTTCATGGTGCTCTTTCAGTGGTTCCCATGGTTACATTCTGTGCTCATTCCGAGGTTAGATGCATTCTGAAGTAGGAAATAGAAAGGCTTTCAAAAAACCCTGCTCATGGAGAATGAAGCAGTGTGATTCATAAAAGATGGATTGACCTTAAACCATGTATCTAGACAGATTTTGGGAATGCGTTGCAGTGAAGAGAAGGGCTCTGTAATGTTTAGCTTCCTTGCGCTTCCGGGAAGCGAAAAGGATGATGGTGCACAAAATGATGTGGTGTGACGTGAGAGCGCTTGGTTTTCAAAAAACATTGTTACTCACAGTCTGCCTTCTGTTGCTGTCAATATGTTTTGTAATCATTAATTCCTATCACTAATTGCACAGGGGGAGGGGGGTATGGGGGTTGGGTTGACTGACTAATTCTGTATCGTCTTTTTTTTTTGTGAATGGTCTATCAGTGCTCATGAAGTTGGGCACTGATTAAGAGCACTTTAACTTAACTGTGCTTGTGTTAGTGGGTGCAGCAGAGGCGATACAAAAACCTGCTATGCTGGGACCATTGTTGTTAGGCATATACACCCTCCTGTATACAGGAATAAACACTCTACACTCACTTTGTTTAACCCACATTGCCCTAGACAGGACGGTAAGTTTTGAGGTGGTTCCATCAGTGCCATCAGATTTGGGTCAAGCTGACTTGTTTTTTGAGACCTGCTTAATTTAAATGATTTTAATAATAATTAATAATCTTTAGTACATATAAGGTTAGCAGATTCTTTTTTTTAAGCAACTAGGAGAAAGGTTTGGAATTTTAATACATGGAGCCCCCCCTGGCCAAGACCAGCTTATTGATCACTTTAGAATCAGATCCACTCTTTAATTTCTTTATATATGATGAGGGATTCCAAATACTAAGTATAGAGAACTAGACATATATATAACTCATGTGATGTTTGCCCCATTTTTTTTTTTTTTTTTTAAGAAAAGCTCACTTAAGCCAGTGATACCCAATCCTGGTTCTGGGGCCTGGACCAAGATTGGGAATGGCTGACCTAAGCAGTCTGCATACATTTAAAGTGTTAAGTACATCATCATGGTGCATTCAGTGGATTTACTAATAGTGGTCCAATTGGAAAGACGTGTTTTCCAATGACCGTTCAACTGTCAGTGACACCATTAGACACCCTCTTCATGGGCCTGGTGCTGATGTGTGATGTATTTTGAATAATGCTAGGGATACAACTATTGATCCCCACATCTATCTGACTTTTTAATTGATGAGATCAGGTAGAACTGCCAAATGCTAAGCTCAGGCTCACAACACTTTAACAGCAGGGTAGTACAGTGCAAATATAACCAGCTTTGTGTGCTTGTGTGTGTAAGTGTGTTGCACTGACTCTGACCTCAGTCAACTGTAAGAGACTTCTGCTGACATGAAAAGTTTGTTATACGCTCCTCCCAGGCAACACTAATCCACAGTCTATCCTGATGCATTTAAAGTCGTCTTCCTGCAGATTATCCTGTTGAGTCTTTTTTTTCCTTGCACAAGAAAGGATGTCTGGATCATCCTGGGAAGAATTCAAAGACTTGAGGCGAGAACTTTGGGGTGACATCACTGTAACCACTGCGTGGTTTGATCTCCCTCACCACACTATCTCTTTCTGTTGGGTGTGGGTGAAATTTGTGCAATTTAGACAGAGCCTCTGCTTGTAGGATGGTTGTGAAGCAGGTTTCAGGTTGACATGGCATCTGAAGGGGCCAGCTGTCCTGCTTACTGCTCAACTGTAAAAGTCTCATGCTTGGCTTTGCTCCAGACACTCCTCACTGCACTAACCCATGAAACTTGACGTGTACCTACCTATACCTGTGCACCTACCTATATCTGTGTACCAGTTTTCATCAGGGGTGGAGCATTTGCTCAGTCAGATAAGGGCGGAGAAGAGGATCATGGTGCCTCTTCTCTCCCTCCTATAGTTTTCCCTAGTTTTGCTAAAGGCATAATGGATTCAAATGGATACCTATCAAATATATATAAAAGAATTATTAGACAGATTTTTAAAATGTAATATTTTTTAATGAGTAATTTAAGAAATGCAATAATCTCTTTGGGCTTGGCTGTAATGGTGAAAACTGATGTGAATTGTCTGAGAAATATGTCTCCTTTGAAATTTTCTTCAGGTTAGAATCATTCTATTCACATTTCTACAACATATGATGTTGGTGCAGTATGTCATACAGGTGTGTGAGGAAAAACTAGATAAATGTGACCAAAGGTTTAAGTTGTCAATGTGATAGCTCTCTCACAAAAGGATCGCTAAATCCCAGATAAACATTTCAAAGTAAAAACGAATCTAGTTTTAGACCCTAAAGGAGCTAATTGGCTCACAGTATGGATCAGTTAACTTTCAGAAGTGCCTTTTCTTAAATACTTCACCCTTTCTTCAAGTAACCCAACTAAAGTGATACCCAGTCTGGTTAATTTGCATCTTGCAGCAAATTAAAGCAAAATGCAACTCAAACGTATCCATTAGTTTTGTTTTTATACAAATTTGGTGTTGTGTGCTGAAAGAAAGTTCAAAATATCACGAAGAATTTGTGAACAAAAGGCTTTTATCCCCCTTGTTTTAGGATCCAAGTTGTTAAGGTCTGGATTTGCTGTGTATCTGTTCACCAGAACAGTAGAGTTAAATGTGATTGTGGAATATTTATAGTCCATCAGGTGTATGATTGACTGAAGTGATGCACATAGGTGGAGACTTTATCACAGATGGCCAGAAAGCAAGATGAAAGGTCATGATTCTCAGATGTGATACTAAGGCTTAGATTGGCAGTGTTTGGCCTCCCATGATATGACCTGTCAATAGCCTAGCTGGAGAATTTCTTCTAGAAAATAACAATAGTATGTTAAAATGTTAGAGATAATGTTGCAAGCCATTTTGTGTGCAGAGCCTTGCACATTACCAACAGGAAAAGCTTTCTTTTCAATATTATTTGATGCGTTCTGTACACAAACTATAGGGAGACTGTGTTCGGCAATGTTTAGACAGAAATAAAAGACATGCTGATGTATTAAATTCTACTGGCTCTGTGTCAGATTCAATAATTCACTAGAATCACCAAGGTAACCGTGTTACCTTAAAGTTTGAATGGGCTCGAGGTGAGATTTTAGGACTGGTGTCAGGATGACAACACTTAACAAAGATTACACTTAAGATGACTCTTACGCCACCCCTGACCTGCTGCCGAATTTCTGATTGGACCCTTGGGACAAGCCCCCCCAAGACACTTGATGAAACATGCACCATGGTTCTGGAGTGACATGGATATCACAGTCTCTCACCATTTTATGTTTCATTATTATTTTTATTTTTTTATATATATATATACACTGCCCAAGGTTTGTGCTGTACAATGTAATCACTCACACTCAATGTTCTCTCTTATCTTTCTTTCATTCTCTCTTATGTACAGTTAATGGTCCCTACTCCCAGGCTGTTACTTTGTTGTTCTTTTGTATATATATATATATTTTTTTTGTTTGACTTTGTGTTACAGTTTGCTGTTTTGGGGGGCTCCATATGCCCTTCTTTCACCGGTAGCTGTCACTCTTGGTGCTCTTGGCTTATGCTTCATTGTCTTAATATTCAAAAATAAAAGTGGTGTATGTGTAATCAGTTTCCCTGTTTTCCGTTTCATTTAGCACATTAGGTTGGATCTTCTAAATTTGGTACTGAACATGTTCTGTTAAATTTAAAAGCCATCTCAATTAAATGTTTGAGATTTGTTTTCAAGTGGTGGATAGTTTGTTTTAGTTCTTGAAATGATCTTCAGGATGCTAAATTAATCTTTTTTTTTAATTTAGTTTTAGCATTTTAGCAATTTAGCATTTTGTACTTTAGCCTACTAGCTTAGCATTGTGCTAACAGGTTAAAAGGCACTTTTGGAAAAAGAATTAAGAAAATGTGCTCCATTTATGATCAAACATTGAGAAAATGTCTCTCCATGACTGGAAGTTTCAGGTTGTTTGTATCTGTAGTGTGTTGAAGTCAGGTAAAATTAACTTAAATGCTGCATTGACTGAGGGAGAGAGGGAAGGTAGGATAGAGGTGTGAGAAAAAAAACGTAATCTCTTAATCTAATGCACTAGTCACTTCAAACCAGTATTGTATAATGCACTTCTTAACAATGCTGCTTTAAACGTTCCATGTGTATTCAGTCCTCTCTGTTTGGGACCATTGAGGTCAGTGGGTAAATATGTAAGGACTTACAGGAGTTCAGCATGGATGGAGCCTGCCTTAAAGACACTGAACTGTAAATTTAGTACTGAACTATAAATATACCCAGACATCTGTGCTTCGCAACGTTTGAAGTTCACAGTAAGGTCTGCATGATCTTGCGTTAGCCACAAATGAGTAACTGTGACATCTGGTTCATCTGTTCTTGTCATCCAGCTTAAACAAGGTAAGAAAAGAATAGTCTTTTTTAGCAGACAAGTCACCCAAACATTTCGCTATATTTTAAAGATTCTTCCTGTCCTCTGCTATAGTCATTTTGACTTTGAAAAAGAAAAATCCTGTCAATTTACCTTCAGGACATCTCTAATGCTCAATTCTACCCCCTTAATTGTAGTTAAAAATACCTTTCAAGCAGCCTGTTTTTCGAGTTCATAGAAAAGGTTCTAGGTCACTTGCCTCTTATTGCTGGGCCCAACGTTGTGATATTATAATATGTTGTAGGTTCATCATTCAAGGTTTGTCTGTTTTAGAGAAAGGGGATGGCAAGGGTCGGGTTGCATTCTCTCCTCGCGCCATGTCTGGCTGGGTCTTGTGAGACATCCATGATGTTGGCAGTAAGTTCCCAGACATGCAGTAACAACATGTAGACCTATTTATCAAGCATTCAACATCAAAGTTGTCTGCTAGAAATATAGCCTAACGAGGCTATGTATTCTAATCTAAAAGGCAGCGGGATTGAAGTTTATAGCCTAACTTCCAAGTCTTATCTAGGCCTGATTAAAAGTTCTAGGAATTCAACCATGCCAACACAGAGATGTAGAGCAACAGTACACACACACTTGCTGACAGGAGCAGGTCACATTTGAAGTTCATATTGAGTTTTGATGTGAAGAGCAGACGGCTTTAAAGACATCCTACAGATATAAAGAGATTACTTTTTCTAGGCAAGAAAATAAAAGTAATATCATTACTTAAAGTTACAGATAACCTAAAACCGAATATTTTGTCTGTTTTTATTGTTTATTTCAAATATCTAGGCCCTGTCTGTCGTTTGTGTGACACATCGCTAACGTTTTACTGGTCAATTTTCCATATAGAACAATGAAGGATTGATTTCACACATCAAAAATAATGGAAAAGCACCATAAAAGTGTCAAGATAGGGCCAAGATATGTCTTCAGTATCTTACCGAAATGTATGTCGTTTTTCTTTTGTCGGGTAAAACGAGCAAATCATTCTTTCGATCCAGATTCCTTTGTTGAACCGTTTGTCCAACATCGATTGAGTCATGAATCGGACTGATCTGATGCAAGGTCAACTTGACAGCAGCAACTGTTCATTGAAGGGAAATGTAGGCCTATTGCTTCAATTTCGATCTGGGCCCGTATTCATAAAGAATCTTAATGGTAAGAGTAGCTCCTAGTGACAAAATTTCTAAGAAAATTCTTAGAAATGTGGGCGTTATACTCTTAAAATTAAAGAAATCCTTGTAAAGAAAAAAGTAATTCAGAAAGCATCTTAACCCTTAAAAGAGGTCTTAAGGTCAAAATGATTAGGTTAGGAGTACGGATGAGGACTTTTAAGAGGCTTAAGAGTTTCTTTAGTAGAGGAGAAAATGGCAGAAAGATGAAGAGGGAGAAGAAATGTGATGCAGACAATGACGGTGAGTTAATAAGACGCTGTAGGCCTAGATGAGATCGTGCAGGGATCATGTTTTTGACTGATCTTAGAGACACGCTAATATCTCAGACACTGTGCAGGACTGCCATAACGCCAGAAATGAAAGTAATCACTACATTAAGAGATTGTGATGGCACCAATGTCTGACACCAATGTGTCCCTGAGCAAGACACTTAACCCCTAGTTGCTCCAGAGGAGT
>JAOTRC010000014.1:13676114-13697642 GCA_027497675.1 Cyprinella lutrensis | reverse complement strand
AGATTTTTTTTAATAATCAACTACATGGTGACACATAAATCATAGCCTACATCTTTTAAATAAAATACTTCAACACAAAAATAATGTGACCATAACCGATTAGCCGATTATGGCAGTTCTGTGCAATTCCCCCAAAAATGTACTCATAACCTTTCAAACACCATGTGATAAATATATGTTTAAAAAAAGTAACTGTATGGTTATGGGCATTTTGAGATGTAATATAATATATTTACTATTATTACAAGTACTGATTACTTCAATGAGCTCATTGTTATTGGTTAATACATTTTTCGCTAACTGTGATGTACATTTCTGAAATAAAGACAGTTACCTAACAAATCATTCTAAATTGTAATATAGATCGTAAAGCTGCTTTGAAAAGGTGTGCATTGTGAAACGCACTATACAAATAAATGTGAATTAAATTGAAATTAATAGAATATATTTTTGGAATATGATCATGTAATCCATATAATTAGTTACCACCAGCTCTGGTTAAATCACACCTAGTAATCTGGTTACACCAGCATTACATGTCATCGGACTCCCTTGGCAGTCACTCAATCCTTGCCCCAAGAGGGGTAAGAGACTCAGGAAGAGGTGTTAATTTTGGTGCATCCAAACCCTGACTATATGAAGACCTGTTGAGGCTGCCAAGTGCTAGCCTCATTAAAATAACTTTTTTTTCTTGACCAGTTGCCAACTTGGCTGAAAATCGGAGAATTTGATTTGGCTGCCATACAAGGAGGCTAATCAAACCTTGGGCTTCTAACTACCTATCTTGTTAAATTAAAGCTTTAATTTTGTCTCAGAGGCTTTTGAACTGACCAACACCAAAGCGTTTGTATCAAATAACTGTTTGTTCTCATTGGCGTCCTCCTGTGATTTCTGTTTTTGGCTTGTTTTTTGGTACAAACTGGGCCCTGGGAGTGCGAAGCCCCGAGCCATCCCTGAACCCAGGATTGAAAAATAACCACAAAAGTGCACAGGGGCCCATTAAACACCCTTTTCTCATTTATCATGGCACAACAACAAGAGCAGCTGTGTACTTGAGCTCTCTCTCACACACACATATCCATCAGCAACATGTGATAATGGCCACAGCGATTGCCAAACCACGCACAGAGAGGGTGGACAGCCAGGACCCGGGGAGAAAGATGATCTTATTAAGTGTCAATGTGGTACGGGAGGCTGTACGTGAGGTGGCTGACACATTCTGAGAATGTCTGGCATTGTGTCCTTGCTGAGTGATAGCAATAATCATGAGGATGGCAACAACATGAGCGCCAGATGAGCAGAACACTTTTCAGCTGTTTCCAAAAAACAAGACAGAGATAGATATATTGACTGGATATTTTGACACCTTTGTTAATGGGATGATTCAATATTTTTCCAAGCTAAATGTTACCAACAGTTAATAAGCTCAGAATTATGGGAGCCTGATTTTTTTTTGCATCTGAAAAAAATAAAACAGGTAATTGGAAGGTTTAAGTATAAACTTAAATTGTAACATATAGTTGCAACTAAGTCACAATTATAAGAAATCAAACTGCAATTGAAAATGAAAAATTGTAAAATAAAAATAAAAAAGTCATGTTCATTGTTTTACTCTGAGGCAAGATATGCTTTGCCACTTTCCCTTCTTCCTAATAATAACGAAATGACTAAAGTGAACACCATATGAACTTGTGAGCACTTGAGAGAGGTTTTTGAGTTATCTTTTATAGTACAGTGATAAAGGTGACCTGATATCATGATATTAAAGGGAAGAGCTATTGTTAGCCTGCATCACAGTAATATCACAAGGTCCCATGACTCAGTGAACTTTGCTGTGCCTTTTTAATCCATAACAGACTATAAAATAAAATAAAAATATGGTTTCTGTTTTTTTAGTGTGTTTTCTTCTCCATTTAATTTAATACTACTCGTGTATCGCCATGGCAGCAAATGCTGGCCTAACAAATACAAAGTCTTGCCTAGTCTTTTATTTACTCAACCTCCGCAAAGCGCTACATCTCCATCGTCAGTCAGTCTCATAGTTCCATGAGGTGAACATGGGAGCACTTCTCAACTCCCGATGATCCTTCAGAGCCTACTGGAAAAGGGAAAGAGCAGCTACCCGTGAGACTGGAATTCACGGTTGCTAGGAAACGTGGTGGAACATGAATATCACACGCCAGAAAGCTCAGCACGGTGGTAAATAGTTCTGTGAGATGAGATGCACACATATCTCCCTTGATGCAGTAAGTCGCTTCTGCTTCATTGGTCTCCATCACAATCTCTTCTCATTTGTTTGCATTGTGAATGAGCCTTCAATCCTCATTCCTCGAACAGGCAGTTCCCTACACGTGATGCCTTCAAAGGCCCATCACCATTTGTGCACAGTCGTCGGTTAACAATGAAACACTCAAGGCAGTGTTTGTATTTTAGCCTTACAGCTACAAAATCTGTTGTGTATCCAACATTGGGAACTCTGGCAACATTTCAACGAGCCCTTTTAAGGAGACTGCAGTGGTCTGATAGAAAAGGATTAGCAGAATAAGGACCCTTTGAGCAGGAACTGAATTTGCCTGTAACTGGACTGACCAAAAGCCATTTCTTATGAGATTAGATTTTAAGATTTTTGAATGGCCGTGCCATTGTAAAATGTTTCAAACATAGACCAAGCAACCTCAGTGTACATGTTTCATTCATAAGTTGAAGTCTGTCATTTACAATCCTGTAAATGGCAGAGTGATGGCCATGACTGTCACTTAGGGGTTATGTCCAAACAAAGTTTACAATTTAAACAGAAATTGCACTTTTCAAATAAAAAATTTTGCAAGGGCTTTATGCACAGCTCCACTACTTCCTGAACTTAACCCAGCTCCTTATTTCCTGTTTGCCATTATTGGCCAAAATGATTAATCCAGGTGTGCCTGACCTCAGTAGTCACGGCAACAATAATCAGACACACCCCAATTAATCAATTTGGCCAATAATGGCAAACAGGAAACAAGGAGCTGGCTTAAGTTCAGGAAGCAGTGCAGCTGTGCATAAAGCCCAGTTTCAGAGACAGGTTTAGATTAAACCAGAATTAGGCCAATTTTATAAACATGCCTTAAAACAAAAATTATCAGTGTAATTGTTTTGTCTCAAGATGCACACCAGTAAATATTTTAAGATATGTGTCAGTTGCTTTCAGTTAAAACAGCTCAAACATGTATTTTAGTCTGGGACTAGGTTTACAGGGTTAGTTCACCCAAAAATGAAAATGATGTCATATGACTCACCCTCATGTCGTTCCAAGACCTCCGTTAATCTTCCAAACACAGTTTAAGATATTTTAGATTTAGTCCAAGAGCTTTCTGTCCCTCCATTGAAAATGTATATACGATATACAGTCCTCGTCCAGAAAGTAAATAAAGACATCTTCAAAGTAGTCCATGTGACATCAGTGGGTAAGTTAGAATGTTTTAAAGGATCAAAAATACATTTTGGTCCAAAAATAACCCTAACCCCAACTATAAATTAATTCAGCATTGTATTCTCTTTCAGTTCTGTTGTAACCTGAACATCAGATAACACATCAGAAGTGTCACTGCAGACTCGTGAACGTGGATCGACAACAGAACCGGCTTGGAACAACATGAGGGTGAAGTAATTCTCATTTTTTTGTTAACTAAACCTTTAAGCTTAGTCTGTGAAACCAGTGTTGTGAAATTAGTGTTCAATTAAAAGCTAATTACACTGAAAATAATTACAATATCACTCTTAAGTTTGTAGCAATGACAAGGTAAGTGGGTAAAACCAACATTTAATTGGAGAGTGGTCTAACAATTGTAGGTTCAATTTGATAACAGCAACAAACCTTGCAAGCTAATGCTTAAGCTAAATACTGGCTACCATCCTACTAAGCAATCATTTGAAATAAAAGGCTGGGTAAGCAGTTATTGGGTAAATTGTTAATTTTATTGGAAAACAAATATACAACTTGGAATGGATTCTGAGGCATGGCTGTGCCATAAGCAGTTACAAAAAAAAAAGTGACTAATTAAAAAGCATAGTAAGAACCGAACAAATACAAAAAGATTAGAGTGTATGAGTACCTGGCTATAAACCCGTTAGTATTGAATTCAATGATGTTGCAATAGTGCAATGCTGAGGACTTTTCCCATTTCTATTTATACTCAGTCCATTGTCCATGCAGAGTTGTGCCTCCACAAAATCAAAAGAGAGAAAAAAGTAAAGAAAAAGAAAAAAGTCATGCCAAAATTGTTGAAATGACACCACACTGTCAGTCAGCTGGACCCTTGATGTCACCGTTCGTCAGGTGGGCAGGCAGACAGAGCAACAGAAGGGGAATGCCTATACGCATCACCTGGTCCCATAACTGCTCCTTCTAACAGATTGTTTACAACGGGTAGGAGTTGGGGGAGGCATGAGCACTCAAATCTTATAGTATACATGCAAATCCTTTGGACAGCAAGAGAGGATGTGGGGGAAATTAAAATGAAACATTTTACAGAAATTAAAAACAAGAAAAGGCATATAATTTTATACAAGAAATTCTGTACAAGGCCTTCACTTCGCTGTCATCATCTGTACAAATTCTGCAAAGAAAGAGAAAAGGGAAAGTTTTAGAGAGATAACCGCAATTTGAACAAAACTCCAAATCGAGTGCAAGTCAAAACAAGGATGCAGACTATCTGAATTACAACTCTTACCTTCATAATTGACCTGACCATCTCCATCAATGTCTGCTTCTCTAATCATTTCATCCACCTCCTCATCTGTTAATTTCTCCCCCAAGTTTGTCATCACATGGCGCAGCTCAGCAGCACTGATATATCCATTCCCATCCTGGCAAAGACCAGTGAACAATGATCCATTTATTTTAAGTCTAGGAATGTTACCGGCAAAGCCTTATTAGCATGTTAAATGAATGCAACAGTTCTTCAGAAGCCTTACCTTATCAAAGACACGGAAAGCTTCTCTGATCTCCTCCTCGCTGTCGGTGTCCTTCATCTTTCTTGCCATCATCGTCAGAAACTCAGGAAAGTCTATTGTTCCATTACCTAATTAAAGGGCATAGTACACGGGCAGATAAGCAACACAGCACTTTAAGTGAATATAATTTCTAATCATGAAAAAAAAATCCTTCAGGGTTTCAAGTCATATGCAAATTGGACCCAACTCGCAAGAGTTAACATCATGCTGATGGCTAATGTAGCAGCAAAAATGTGTCCTCACCATCTGCATCCACCTCATTGATCATATCCTGCAGCTCCGCCTCTGTAGGGTTCTGGCCAAGAGAGCGCATGACAGTGCCCAACTCTTTCGTGGTGATGGTACCATCCCCATCTTTGTCAAATAGCGAGAACGCCTCTTTGAACTCTGTGAAAATTAACAGTGGAGACAAATCAGTTTGAGCCCTACAACCACATTTTTATGAACATGTCAATGACTTTTCTATTTAAGCAATAAACAAAAGGAACAGGTAAAGTACTTCAACAACTTCATGTCTAGCTTTTTAAATAATTATCTGCTTGTGAACATTACGATTCCACATAGCTTAAGACACTTTGTAGATCCTAGATGCAATTTTGTCCTACATGCTATGTACTACATGTCAGAAAAATCCCCAATGCTAAAAGTAGCATAATTGTCTATAGCCAAGACCAGTAACAACAAACGCCTTCATAGATAAATGACTAAGATGACAGGGTGCCAAGAGAGACACACAAACACCCCAGAGCTATGGCAACAGCTGACCATTACTACTAGTGTTAGGCCTTTGAGTTTAACCTGACTCGCCGAGCATCAGCAGTTAAATGCACAGACATGCAAAATAAGATCACTTTGTATAGATGCTGCTCAAGTACCATCTACACTTAATTTCACAAGATAACATTTTACAAGAAGGTTCAGCAAGAGTAAGCACTGTCACTAAATAGTTTAAATGAGGAGAATTTATCCTTTAAGGCATAGTCAAGACAAAACTATAGTGACAAGTGAGACTGTATTTCAGCAGTGCATGCTTTTGCACAGCGGTCTGAACACTAAAAGGTAATACAAACTCCCCTCTGTGCAAACACTGTTCATTGAGTAGAGCTGATGAGACTTTGATACTCCCTTTGATATCTGACATCAGCCATTACAGACGCATAAACGTACATACATATATATGTATGTAATATACTGTATACATACATACATACATATATGTGTGTGTGTGTGTGTGTGTATATATATATATATATATATATATATATGTATGAACAAAAGTGTTTAGGCTCGCTTTTTTCTTAATAGAAATAGCAAAAGTTATGCACAAGAGTCTGCAAAATCAAAGAGGAGATAAACCATCCATGCCCACAGATTTGACTAAGATTCCACCTTAAAAGGCAAATTATAGGAAACTAGAACAGCCAGGCTATTTCAAAACGCTTCAAGCCAATACAGAAACTGAAGGGGTGTGTAAGCAAAGAAAGTAAATGACCTTACCGGCTATTTGCTCCTCTGTGAGTTGATCGGCCTGGGGATGGGAAGAGACGCAAATAACCGCATTAATAAATCATGCGTACAATATACTTACTACGAATTAGTAATGTTTTGGTAATCTTGACATGTCTAGCAACCCGTGTGAAACCAAACAAAGACCTCAGATTCCCTCCCAGCTAAATGTTACGACATCAGCTCGAGAGAATAAAGTCTCAACACAAGACACTCCTAACAACAGTTCATCCACCCACCTGATTCCTGGCATTTGATGAACTAACGTTACTCTCTCGTGGTACTATAAACAGTCCTTTAATAATTTAACCTTTCTACTATAATTTGTTGTAACGTAAAATGCTCGAGTAACTTACTGCAGGCTATTTTACAACAAGCCAATCTAATTATTACTATGTTGTAACATGCATATGCACAGAAACTAAGTGGATATAGCAGCATAATGTGTGATGCTGAACCTTAAGATCCTTAAGATGGTTCAGGAATTAGAATACATAAATCCTCCACATGCTAAAAAGCACAATGTTTTTGTTGTTGTTGTTTTTGGTTAACTAACTTTTCTGAACGCTTTCCGTTAACAATAACTATACCCCACACGTGATACTACCGAGTCGGTACAAAACCAGAGCGTAAAGAATATAACTGTTGAGCAAATTATGTTAAAGGTTGTACAAAATGTGACTTATATAGAATCCCACTATCAAGCTTTTAATAAGGAGCCTTCGTTACGATGTGAAGAGGAAACTGAAAGTGAAGGGGCTCAAGCACACCCCTCAAGTGGCAAAACTCCCAACGCGGAATATCTAATTTATAGCCTGTGATATTTAAAATCCCGAGGCGAAATATAACTTAAGGTAAGTTACATAAAAACAAAACAAAACTGAAGATTGCGGAGCGGCGCGTCGTGTAAGTTATTCCTTCATTCAGTCCACCCCCTGTAACGTTAGTCTTAAATTTGGCGGCACATTTCTGTAAATATTAAAAAAAATACATTTTTTTCTGTTCCTTGACGTCCTAACTTCCGCACAAATAGTTGTAAAGATGGCATATATTTTCATTAACGCATATCCACCATTAATTAGAAGTATTCGTGTGTACTCACCATTTTCTCTTTTTTCTCTGTCAGTCTCCCTCCGTCTCCGTGAAAGAATCACAAATGGTGGTCGGAATATTGGTATAGACCCGCCTTAACGGTCGTACATTAACACCTCCCATATTCCTGTATTTATCCGCCAAAACGCACTGCATTCTGGCCAAGGGTGCGTCGGAAATGCTGCAATATTTGTCCACGGACCCTAAACGAAGCTTGAGCAGAAGTTATTTATGTCATTATACAAAAACAAATAGCCTTTTTATTGTGCTATCGGCAAATATTGAGGCAAAAGTACAGGTGGCACTATCTGACGGCGGAAGAATACTGTACGCGTTTCGGTTGTGCGGATGACTCTGATTGGTTCGTTTGTACCTGCAATGCGTCACTCCCTGGTCACACACACTGTAGAGTTTGCCCGGTCGTAAATGCCAAGAGATGAAATAGGGAATCACCTGAGCCGTTGTGAATTCCACCCTTGGCTGACAAAATTATATTGTTAATCTGCTGGTTAAATGTTTTATAAAGTTTTTTTTTTTCAGTTACATAACACACATTTCAATTAGGCTACATGTGGACCTAATATTACAATGCATCTTCACACAGATGATACAACTTATTCATTAAGTTTACTATGACGGGCTATTGCCTAATTTATGGACATATTGTGCAATTCATGAGCATTTTTAGATTCACAGAACTTTAAGTGTGTAATCAAAGAAAGGTTAGGCTATAGGCAAGTTAATGTTCTCATCCAAAACAACAGCCTATTGATTATGTAATGACTATATAATTATATAAACTATATTAGCGTATATTTCTGACATTCTGCTTATTGTAAGTGCACTCTGCAGTCTGCTGCTTTAAAATACCATTTGAAAATAAATCATTACTTTGATAGGCCAACTTTCGATATTTCGTAAAGAGCTTGTAAAACACATGGTAAAACCCATTGAACATGGAATATATTGATAGAAGAGCCACTGTAAAACACAAGGATGATAACTGTATAACTATGAGAATATGAACAATATCATTAAAATCACTTTCAGATTGATTTTTTTTCCACCAGTCATTCAGAATCTTTAAAGCATATAAAGTGACCATCAAAATGTTTATTTATTTTATGGAATATTGCACTATTTAATAATTTATCCGTGGGCAGCATTCTTTTTTAATTATTTTTTTATGTGCTCCTGTCTATTCCTATAGACAAAATCAAATTTTAATCAACTACATTTTTTTTTTCTTTGTTCGAGAAGTCTTATATGTCATAACAGGGGAAAAAGACTATCACAGCTTCCGTTTCATGAGACTTTTTAAAGAGGACTATACTGTGTCAGAAAGACACAGATATTTCTGAAGTGAAAGCACTTTGAAAAATGAAAGTATAAAAATAGTTATGGAAGTTTCAATTGACTGTAAATCAAATGTACTGTACTAAAATATTTTTCTTTTATATAAAATATCTGTATATAAAATATTTTACAAAATCATTTTTACTCTAAAATTACTATTAAAACAAAGCCATGTGTCAAAACAAGTTGTGTTCCTGTCACGGTTGTGGTGCGGGTAGAAGAAAGCATGCTGAGGCAAAAGCTCCAATTCCAAGATTTACTCAAAAAATGAAAACAATAAACTGGTAGAGGCAGGCTGGCAGAAAGATCACGCACATAACATTCAAACGTTAACAAGAACCGACAAAGACTAACTAAACAGAAGAAGACTAAATACAAGCAAGAATGAAACATAAGGTGAAAACAGGTGATGCAGATGAGGACGATGAATGGGTGGGTGATTGAGGGAGTGAGTTCAAGTGTGGAAACAAGAAGGATGCTGGGAAGTGTAGTGCAGAGACAAGGACAGACTGGTGCAGACGAAGACTGTGAAAGTTCCAAATTTGAAGTTGATATCACAAAAAATTAAGTTCCTATGAGATTTTGTTTAGGCGCTGTATCCACCGGATATCCAACATATTCCACTGAATTTTGTTTTAATGCATTCTCCAGTGAGAAATTAATAAATGTCTGTCCGAATATCAGTTAGGGAACCTTGAGACTTTTCCAACGATATGCGTTTTGTTAGAAAAGGTTTGATTATAAAGTAACCTAGTTAAAATCAATTTTGTAGTATGAAACCTGACACCGCCCACTAGGGGAGGAGCCCACTAAACTAATTTAGAGTAGGCTACTGTTTCGCATCGTTTACACAGGATAAATTTTGAGTTTGTAAGCTTTTGAATGACCTAATTTATAATTACTATTTTATGAATAGAAAAATATCTGATAAAAGAGTGCCAAGCTTCCTGCTGATGGGATGGTGACAGCACATACTGGATTTGCTTTTGTTTAACAACCAAAACTGTAAGTTAAGCAAAACAAGGTCTAAATGATTAAAACGTTTGATTAATAAGCCAGTAATAACAAAGGCACCAAAAGTAGAGATGCCGACATCCAGATCCTGCCTAGGCCTATTCAAGCTTCTAGCCAGCTTCTCGATGCTTGACTGCCTTAGCTTCAGGCCACCTGTCTCTGGCCATGTCCCAGGTCAGTTGGATATTGAAGGAATGAGAAGACAGACTGTTGCTGAGAGGGGGTTGAGGCATTTTTATACTAAAAGAGCAACAGGAGCAAATGAGATTATCTATGAGTGAACAACAGTCCTCAACATGGTAAATGTGATACATTTAAATAGGTGCTGTTGGATCATGGAGTTTTCCATGTCTCTGGACCCCCTCACCGCTGACCACCACCACTCCATAAAGGAGATGACTGAATCAAGCTTCCTTTTAAGAAAACAGTTAGGTCTACAACATGAACTTGGGTGGTTCCTGCATACTTGCCTTCCCAGAGGTTGTAAAACCAAGGGAAAGAGTGAATCATGCATTGGTTACACACAACACAGGCAACATGTGTGCTTAAGGCCTCTTTCAGATTACCAAGAGTTTCCGCCTTGTCTAGAAGGGTGTCTGGTATCTTAAAACCTTATTTGTTAACTTAAAGCAAGTTTAAATTGAAGAGCTAAAATACTAAAACAGAATACTAACGAGTAGCCTACTATATAAATAATAATACTAAAATGACACCTTTTACACATTTTTCATTCTTGCACTGAGCATGTTATGGTTTGGACAGTATTGTAGTGTCATACAATATATTAACGTTATGTGTTATATGAATATGGCACAATGTGAATATGGCATTGTGAAAAATGATCATTCTCATGATCTTATTCAAACGAATTAATTCGCTCAGGATTTTAATCTAGTAAAATGAGTGCAGGTGAACCATGTATATGCGTTTAACTATGCCAGGAACTTTGGTAATAGGATGCCAATGTCTGTGAATGGGTAATTGAGGACATAAAAAGCCATGTGAGACACAGATGGTTGATAATCGCTGGTATAAAGAGCCCCTGACCACTCAGGTGTTTACTCAGAGCGAGGGCCATGAAACTGAAGACCTATTCATTCTTAATGCACATTGAGGCTTTGTAGCACTGGCAGACTTTGCAACACCAGGCTCCGGTTTCCCAACTTAGACCTGTTTGTGTCTGTATGCATGCGGGTCTGTGTATGTGTGGTTGTGTTCACGAAGCTGTATACATAAAGGAAAAAAGCGTGACTGAGATTGTCTTTCCCTTTCTGAGTGTCCATCTGATTCCCTCTCTCTTTTTTGAACCACAGCCAAAGATCATGTAGTTGGATAATAGTGAAGGCAGCAGTTATCAATGTTAGGGAAACTTCACAAAAAGTGAACGAAATACGGTAATTACATTGAGGATTTATACCAAACTGACATAGGCTGTCCATCGAGAATGGAAGGAGGATGTTTCAGATTCAATTCTGCAAAATTCAATTCAGATTTTGCCACAATGGAATTCACAAAGGCTTGAATCTTGACAAATAATAAGCTCTGGATCTTTGGCAGCTAAGCCGATTTGGATTTATATTCAATCTACCACCTCTGTGCGATTTCTCAATAAGAACAATAAATAAATCAGAATTAAATGGACAGAAAAAGAGTGTTTGTGGCAAATGCAGGCTTTTTTATTAACATCAGGAGCTTTATGAGATGAGTGGTATAAAAAAAGCTTAATTATGTTTGGTTTTGGTGCTTAGTGTTCAGAGAGGTTTGGCATCTCCAATTTAAATCTTTGTAATTGAAATGAATGTGTACTGTATTACATGATAATAATGTGTACTGATGACATAAAATATCTACGAAAAGGCGATACAATAAACTGCCTGAATGACAACCTTTGTGTAAACAAAACAATACATTCAATAATAAGATCCAAAGAATACACGACTGCAGCACTGAATAGGATTAGATTTAGAAGCACAGATTTTCTGTCTACAAAGGACATAAATTATGTCACATCCTTCTTTATTGCCCTTTGCAGATATGCAGGGCACGATTAAAACAAACCTCAGCGATAGCTTTAATTGCTGCAAATAAAATGCACAAACACGGTGGGTTAAAGTGCAACATAACTGATGTTGCAATAAGGATTACTGGAAAACATTTCAAGTCATGTAATTGTAAAAAATAAGTAGTGACCTCAAGACATAGCTTTATAAAAGGAACAAACATATGTGAAGTTAAAAAGCAAACTTGTTATGAATATTTATATAATAAATTTACCCTAAACTGTCTTGGTCAGCATAGTTGTTTGTCTAAGACATTGTAAAATGCAACCTGTAATTCAAGTACAGTAGAGGCTTCAGTTTCACAAAAAGCATTAATATTTAACCACATATTTAGTGAGACCTATTTGACGTCACCGGACCCTCCAGATAATTAACACACTTCAAGTAGCAGCTTTATATGTACAGAATATTCTGTACAATTATCCTGTTCTTTATTAGAGGCTGTGTCTCTGTTTATTAACAAATAGCAAAATAAGCATGCAGTAAAAGCACATTCAAAAATCAAAATGATTTCCAAATTGTATTTAACCATACACTTAGATTCGCTCTCTGTCTTTTTTTTTTTTTTTTTTGACTCCAGACGGCCCAGTTTTAGACAGCTGAGACTTGGCTGTTCTCACGTACAGACAGTCTGTTCAGTACTTACTGAATAGCCAAGTTACTGAGATGCCATTTAGCCAATAACAACAAGAAGACTAATATGCGCATACATTGTGCTGACAAGGGCAGTTACTGACATGACCGAATGAAGTAACAATTGATGGCTTTTTTGGACTGGTCCTTGATTTGTGTTGTCCCAGAAATATTTTTACTCTGAAAAACACCATGAGAAAGATGCCCTCATGTGTGACGATGCCATAGACCTGCTGCTGGGAGGCATGAACACTGCAGATGTGGCCAGAGCAATCAACCGGAATGTCTGTAATGTAAAGCCAGGTATACACGATTAATAATAAATTGTCCTTTATGATTGATGCTTGTCAGACTGCATGAACATGATCCCTGCAGTAAGCCATGTTACACTGTGGGATCTCAGTTGTCATTAATGTCACACTGTAAGACTGATAGCAGTGGTTTGAGAGGGCTTTACAAACTTTATTCTGTTTTATATGCTCTTATTTTGGAATAACTTCAATTTTGTTATTTTTTTAAGTGTGCAGATTACATACATTTCTTCAATTTATGTGTAGGCTACATCAAATCAATGGCCCCAACAAATATTTAAGTGCATGAAGTGGCACAATACTTGTGTATTTAAAAAGTTTGACGGTATGTATTTTTGTTATATGAACTAGAATTAAAGACTGATTTTCAATGCAACAGTGGGTGCTTTAAAATCTGTCTGTCCATGCCCTTGTGATTTAATGTTCTGCAGTGCTCCCAGTTCTGCCCTGTCACAGCAATAAGAGTCAGACCATTGCATCTGGCCACAGTCCAGAGCGCTGCAGCAAGCTGCCACCCCCTTTAAAGCAGGCCATCCCACCGCGAAAGGCCACTGCAGAGAACAAACACTCTCTCACTCAGCCCTTATGGAATTAACTGAGAACCAAACACCACTGGCAATGCAACAGTCATGGGTTCTTTGCATACTTTGGCATATACATACACTCCTGGGTAACAAAAATGGGTCAAGCCAAAAATTATATATATGTGCAGTTCATGTTCATTTCCAGACCAGTGATTGGAAAATGGTTCTCCAGCATTTTTGGCTTGGCCCATTTTTTTTACAGTATACTGTAGATGGCGTAACTTAGCATTGAATAGCCTCCCCAAATTTGCAGACAACTTTATGCAGAAGAGCCAGTGTTGTTTCACTCAATGTTATGGCTTCAAACTAGGGTTCTAATGGATTCACTAGGGTTCAAATCTGGACTCTGACCAGGCCAAAACATGACCCCGATGAACTTGATCTTAAGCCACTTCTTGGTTTTCTTTGCAATTCTGGGCAGGGACATTGTGTGATGGAAAATTACATCTGATCATTCCTCTTTAGATAGATTTGCATTTGTAGGAAGCAAGACTTGCTTAAATTGAATGAACTTCAGACCAATAATTTGTTAAGACGATTAAAGGCTATGTGGCTGTTTAAACTTATTATGTGTTTTGGCCATTCATTCACACAACAACAGCATGTTGGCGGCCAGAAATTTTTTAAAAATGCAAGTTTTTGAAAATAATTCCGCTATTGTCTCCTTGTAAATTACAAAACGGTGAATTTGAGAAAAAGTTGGCGTCCTGTGTGTGTTATGTGTTATTCAGTCTATAGGCGCTTATTATAATGTTTATTTACAAAGTGACATTGCCAACTGGCCTGGCATGTGCACCGCTTTTAGTCTCTTTTTGCCAATCCGTGTGAGATCGCTTTGACAATGGTGTTGTCTGTACGCAGAAAAATACAAAGAAAAACTTTTCAGCTTTTAGGACATTGTTGTCATTTTGTGCTTGGATGGCCCTTTTTTGGGGTCCAGGATAGTAGCCTATTTTGTGGTGGTCCCTTTTGTAAACAATAGGCTACATTTTGTAAACATAAAGGTTTAGCCAAACACAATATATACCTGATGAAATCATTTTAAGGCCTTAAGTTTAGCCAACCACCCACTCATTTTTCCACTGAACACACCACTGTAGGCTACACATCCCAACATTTCAACTTCACTCACACGTTTAATTAAATGCAGAAGAAGGGATTTTTTATTGAATTATCATTGTTAAATGTAAGAAGTGTAATCTACACAGTAAAATAGACAGTTTAACCAAAAATGAATATCAAATCTGTCGTCATTTACTGACTCACGCATTTCATTCCAAACCGGTATAACTTTCTTCTGCATAACACAAAAGAAGATATTTTGGTAACCAATGTTGCCAATTATTTACTTTCATCGTATAGACTTTCATCTGGAGAGAATTGATAAGATGTGATAATAATTCCTTGGCTGCTTTAATTTGTCCTTCAACCTGTTTTTCTCAAATTTGGAGAGTTAAAATATTTCAAATTTGTCACAGCCGTTTACCAGGTCTGTTCAATCAGTGAATGAAGTAAAGACACTTTAGAGAGGCACACAGCTGAAGTAGTTATGTAAGGAGTCTTTCGTGTAGAATTTCTATTTTCTGCAGGGATGGATCACTTTTCAGTCTGGCCTCACCAGCTCAGTTCTGACACCAAGTGACACTTACCTGCTATTGCAACGTCTGCACTTCTGTTTGGGTTCCAAAGGCACATCTTCTTAAGTGGATAGGCTATATCACCTGTTAAACACTTCAAGCAAGCTAAAAGCTACTATTGTTTTTCACCAATTTGCCATATTTTTATACAAGCCTATATTTGTTTGACTGAAGCTCAGAGTGAGGTCTCAAATTATCAGTCCTTTAATTACAGCTTCAGAATGGATGGTTATCTCGTCCAAGGGAATGAAGCAAATCACCATAATTAAATGTGACCTTGCTGATCTGTGATTAACCCGACACATGCAAAACAACTATTTTCAATCTGATATAACTGTGATTTAGAGATTCAGAACTGTACTGTTGATTATGACAACTATGCTTGCATGTTAAACAATAGAAGTCCCGTGACATTAGTATCATATTATGCAAAATAATAAAGGCTTAATCGTAACAGCATATGGATGATATTATTGTCAGTTCTTTTTTAATAAGATGTGTATAGTATGTAGGCCTATTTTCAGCTCACACTCTGGAAAATATTTCTTATATAATAATTTAATAATAAGTTGTCCCAAAACCGGTAATTTCTTCATGTTGCTGAACACAATGAGTTATTTTGGGTAAAAAATAAATACATAATAATAAAAAAAACTACCACAATATAGGCAGCATAAGAAAAAAACTACCCATTTGACTACCATAGTTTGGGCTGGAAATACTATGTAAGTCAATGGTGCCCAATAACTGTTCAGTTCGTGACATTCTTCAAAATATAAATTTTGTGTGCAGTTTTGAGTAGTTACAGCGAAACTCATACAGGTTTGGAACAACTTGACGTTGGTAAATGATGAAAGATAGGCCTATTTTTTGGGGGGGCGAATTATCCCTTTGATGTACATCATTTGTCCTGCAAGAGTTTATTGAGGAAAAAATATCTGGTTTTGAGTCACAAAAAGTACAGTTCACATCTATACTTTATTTAAATATTGACACAATGAAGTTTTTTTAACAGGATAATATAGAATTGATTCAAAAGTTTAAAAGAATTGTTACAAAACAACCGTGCTTCATTTGAAGTGTGGTGTCGTCATTTTAGGTCCGCCCCGTTTGCCTTTGACCCTCCCGGCGCGCCTCGTCTGTGGCGGGAGTTTCCAGCATGGCGGTGCAACCTAAACAAAATCTGTCTATGGACAGTGCATCTGAACATGGATTTTTGAATTTTTATTTTTCTATGCCTGTGAAACCTGACACCACAGTGCGAATATTTGATCGAAACGACTACTATACGGTACACGGAAAAGATGCGGTTTTTGCAGCCAAGGAGGTTTTCAAGACGAACGGAGTCATCAAAAACCTGGGAACAGGTTGGCTGTAAAGTTATGCGATTAATGAATATCGTAACAGTTCATTTAAGATATCTGATTCTTTGTTTCTTTCTATGTGCAGATGTATGCATCTTGCCTAAAGTGCATCAGTATATTTAATATACTAATATTTAATATACTAATATAATATACTATATTATCAGTTTGTTGATTATGAGTATATCTGTAATTAGGTCTGATAAATGTACTTTGAATTTACGCAGGAAACAAGAGGTTAGAGAGTGTGGTCCTCAGTAAGATGAACTTTGAGTCATTTGTGAGGGACCTACTGCTGGTCAGGCAGTACCGGGTGGAAGTTTTCAAGAATACCAGTAAGAGTAGCAAGGATCATGACTGGCAGATATCTTTCAAGGTATCTTATATTAATTTCTGTTTCATTTCATTATTCCCAGTATCACCACTCCCAATCTCATCATGTTTGCATTTTTGGATTCCAGGCTTCTCCAGGAAACCTGACCCAGTTTGAGGAGATTTTGTTTGGCAGTGGAGCAGGACCTGGGGAGGGTGCAGCCGGTGTCGTTGGGGTTCGTCTTGGCACCGGGGCTGATGGGCAGCGTGTTGTCGGTGTTGGCTATGTAGACAGCACACTCAGGAAACTCGGTGTGTGTGAATTCCCAGACAATGATCAGTTTTCCAATCTGGAGGCTCTTCTTGTGCAGATCGGGCCCAAAGAGTGTGTGCTTCCTGGGGGAGATGCAGGTGGAGACCTTGGGAAGCTCAAACAGGTAACTTTCTTATAGATGCCAGTTTGTGTGCTTTGAAACAAGATAGTGATGCATGGCATAACAGTGCCATGTCAATGAATAACTGATAATAGATTTGTTTTAAAAGATGAAAATCGGGGTAAGGAATTTTCTGAGAGGCTAGCAATGGCAAGATAGCTTTGAAAAAAAACACCCTCTCTTTAGAGTGTCACCAAAGCCACATCTCCTTCAAAACACGTGAATACGCTCAGCAGGGAGCAAACAAAAGCGTCATGAGGTGAGAGACGGTGTTGTGCCGAATTTTGACTGCCTGACAAAGTATTACTCCCCTTGTTGAAGTCGCTACCTGATTGCTTAATCCTAACCCCTCACGTCTCACCCACATCCAATCCTGGCATAATTTGGCTGGGGTCACATAACATTTCAATTATAATGAACATTAACAACTTATAGAGGGTTGAAATGTACCACCTGACTGATCGTGGATATATATATATATAGTATATGATTACAGCATTAATCGTGTCATCAGAGAAGACATGTCGTTGAGAGTGTTGTTTTGATTAGAGATTGAGGAAATGATTTTTGTTTTAAATGCATGGAAAAATCTTTTATAATAAATACTGCAATATTCAGTAACAAAATAAGAATTATTCAATTTGGGTTCATGATGACTTCAACAACTCATGTGTGTCAATATTGCTTTTGCGTTAGATAGTCCAACATTGGAAATGAGGATATAAAATGGATATTTTTATACAAACTTTTTTGATGAAAATAAGTTGCATAGGCTTACCTTCAGAAACACTATTTAAAGATTTGGAAATACATTTCATGCACACATTAATATCACTGTATCCATAGACCAAGATTATATAACCATAATAATACTTTCATACATGCTGGTTGCTATTCATAATTCAGGTGGTACAGCGGGGTGGCATTCTGCTCACAGACAGGAAGAAATCTGAGTTCACAACCAAAGACATTGTGCAGGATCTGAATCGCCTACTGAAGGCCCGCAAGGGAGAGACGGTGTCCAGTGCTGCCCTTCCTGAGATGGAGAAACAGGTTTGGCGTGCTGAAACATGTTATAAGTGTGTCATTTCAAGTGGTTCGTCTGGAGATTTAACTAAGTTATTGCTTTTCCAGATTGCAATGTCCTGCTTAGAAGCGGTCATCAAATACCTGGAGCTTCTCTCAGATGAGGCCAATTTCGGTTCCTTCAAAATTACCACGTTTGACCTTAATCAGTACATGCGTCTGGATAATGCTGCCGTGCAGGCCCTGAATCTCTTCCAGGTCAGAGGTTATTCAAAAACACAAAAATATGCTTTTTTTCATTAGCAAAGGGTTATATTGAGTTCTGATATGTGTTCTTCCTGTGATTTCCCAGGGTTCCTCTGATGATGCTACTGGCACACACTCCTTGGCAGGCCTTTTAAACAAATGCCGCACCCCTCAAGGACAGCGGTTGGTCAACCAGTGGATCAAACAGCCTCTCATTGACAAAAACAAGATAGAAGAAAGGTGATACATTTGTTTGCTACATATAAGGCCTAGGTAAAAAAAATCTTCATTTTAATAGATTCTCACCTTTATGACCTGATAACAATTCTTAAATCGCAAGAATGTTGGGTTATGCTGTTTTCAGTTTATGAATGAACTGAAATTTATCTCGTCTCTTTTCCAATAAATCATAATAAGCGTTCTCTTTTGTTACTTTAACCTATATCATTATATAAAACAAAAAGGCAAAAAAACCTACATTATTGCTTAACTTAAAGGGATAGTTCACTTTGAAATTAATTTTTTGATATGTTTTAGCTTACCTCAACGGCATCCAAGATGTAGGTGTCTTTGTTTCCACAGCATTTTCAATTTTGACATTTCCCTATGCTTGGGATGAACACATTAAATATTGTGTGTGTGTTCAAGAAGTTGCAGTGACGGAAATATTGACAATTTATTTTTGAAGGGAAACCCTGTGTTTAGGCTATTAGGAAATGCAATTTTTGCCGTTTTTAACTAGCATGCTTAACAATGAGAATTTTTGAATGATTGTAATTTGTGATGATCGGGTACGGATATGATATATATCAGAGAAAGTCATAGGTTCCACTTTCGAGTGGGTGGCGGGTGGATGATATATGTATTAAAATCAACAGCATATTTGGTTGACGTTAGAACTGATCCATGCATTTGTGTGGTCATGTTGTGCAGACTGGACCTTGTGGAGACTTTTGTGGAAGACTCTGAGCTGAGGAAAAGTTGTCAAGAGGATCTTCTCCGGCGTTTTCCAGATCTGAACCGGATGGCAAAGAAGTTCCAGCGTCAGAGCTCTACTTTACAGGACTGTTATCGGGTCTATCAAGCTGTGGGGCAACTGCCGAGTCTGGTGCTGGTATTGGAGAGATACTGTGGTAGGTTTTTCTTCAGTAATTCTGATCTTTGTATTTTCTGACCACGTGAAAAGCATAAACTCAAGATCATAAATCGTAACTGTATGATGATTGAAATTGTGAAATGGCCTTAAAAACAACTAAATAAACTGCAAAAAGTTACGTTTTCTACACGGATTGCTCTTGACGTCTATACCCGAGCTTGCAGCAGAGATCTCACAGTAAATTCCAAATTGCAACTTATTATTTGTGTATTGCATATTTGTTTGTTTATAGTTGTCTATGGACCTAATAAAGTTACTATTATTGAAATGTTATTGAAAAAATGGCTCTTTGGTCAAAAACGGTTCCCCCCCTAGCTTATTGCGGTCATTAAACTGCAACAACTGTGATGTCGTTATATAAATTCTTATATAGTCTCAGGTTTTCCTTCCTTTTTGTCTTTAGCTGTCCACATGGATGCAATTTTATTTTCATTTGAGCAACAAAGTTTGTTGTGGGACACCTCAATGAGTGACAACTGTATTTTAATCTGTTAACAGGGAAACATCAGGCCCTCCTGCAAGCAGCATTCATCTCTCCTCTTAACGACCTCATCTCTGACTTCTCAAAATTTCAGGAGATGATTGAAACCACACTGGACATGAACCAGGTCTGCTCTTGTCATTTGCGCTTTGTGCTTTAAGGAAACTTTAAAATTAAGTACTCAGATTCCTTAAATGTGTAACACTTGTGGGATTTTTTTATCAGGTTGAGCATCACGAGTTCCTGGTAAAACCCTCATTTGATCCCACATTGAGTGAACTAAGGGAGAAGATGGATCATTTGGAGAAATCCATGCAGGCCGCTTTGAGCAGTGCAGCTCGTGAGCTTGGTAAGTGATCGAAGAATGGAAATGAAATGCATTTCCCTATTGAACATTTTGTTGTTGAACTAATAAAAAATGTTTATCCTTAGGGCTGGAAGCAGCCAAGACTGTGAAGCTTGATTCCAATGCACAGATCGGTTACTTTTTCCGAGTCACGTGCAAAGAAGAAAAGAGCCTTCGCAACAACAAGAAATTCACAACTTTAGATGTTCAGAAGAACGGAGTGCGATTTACTAACAGGCAAGGATGTTAAATGAGATGTTCAAATATTGGTGCAGCTAATGGTTGGAGTTTTTAGTAAGTGATTGTGTTGTGTGTCTCACAGTAAGCTGAGCTCTTTGAATGAAGAGTACACTAAAAGCAGAGAAGAGTATGAAGAGGCTCAGAACGCCATCGTCAAAGAGATCATTAGCATAGCCGCTGGTAAGAGTCATTCATTTCTAAAGGGTTGTTCCCTGTGGTTTTTGAATGGTTCACATTAATTTGATTGTAATTCTCTCTCTGTAACATAAGAACAGAGTATAACATCCCAAAAAAGAGACATTATTATTATGGAGTACATATGAGTCAGTTTGACTTTGGCAGAGCGTAACACTATCTCGTTGAATACGTTATCCTTAAAGGGATACTCCATTTTTTGGGGAAATAGGCTCATTTTACAACTCCCCCAGAGTTAAACAGTTGTGTTCTACCGTTTTCGAATCAATTCAGCTTATTTTTTGATTTTTAGAAGAATATCAGTAAACAGACAGTTTCTGGTCTCACTGACTTCCATAGTAGGAAAAAATATACTGTGGAAGTCAAAGAGACCAGAAACTGATATCTGATCTGGTTACTGATATTCTTCTAAAGACCAAAAAAATCGGCTGAATTCATTTGAAAACGGTAAAACTCAACTGTTCAACTTCTGGGGGAGTTGTAAAATGAGCCTATTTCCAAAAAAAGTGGAGTATCCCTTTAAGTCATTTTGGTCATTAGCAT
>JAOTRC010000014.1:13655360-13669066 GCA_027497675.1 Cyprinella lutrensis | reverse complement strand
CAGTGGAAACGCAAATAATTGCGTACCGAACCGAACTGTACCGTACCGTACCACTCAGTGGAAACGAGCCATAAGTGGGATACTAATGATCCAGCAGATTGAGCGCATTGTCGTAGTGTCCCTAAAAGGTTATGTTATAATGATCATGACAGGGAAACTGTACTAATGGAGATCGTTTGCAAAAAAAAGTTGTTAAATATCACAAGAATCCTTTTACACTAGACATTTCTAACATCTTATTTTGACAGAATTGTCTCTTGAGGCTTTTTGGTAACTTTTTGGTCTTGTTTGCAGCTTACACAATTTAACAGTATAAACTACTGGTCAAATGTTTGAGTTCTGTACTATTTTTTTATGTCTTTGATCACCAAGCCTGCATTATTTGGTCATTGTGAATTTTTTTTTACAGGTTAGAATCATTTTCTTTTCATTTTGAAATGTATTATATTTCTGTGATGGCAAGGCTGATTTTCACACAGCCATTATTCCAGTCTTCAGTGTCAACATTGACATCAGTTGTGGAAACTGTAATTTCTCTTACAGGATATTTTGATCAATAGAAGTTTTTTTTTGTAACCATGCTTGAGTTTTACTCTCACTTTTGATTAATTCAATGCATCCTCCTTGCTGAATAAAATAATTATTTGTTAAATAAATAAATTGAACAGTTGTGTTTGGGATTGGTTCAGATATTATTATTCCATATGGTAATATCTTTAGTGATTGTTTTGTCTGTCTGTGTGTTTTACAGGAAAAGACTATACATGGAGGTGTTTGAGTATACACGACCCATGATGCATCCAGAGCCGGGGAAGTTCTACCAGATCAACCCGGAAGAGTATGAGCAACCAAACCCATGGAAAGAGAGCTTTCAGCAGTTGGTATGAGTGCTTGCAATTCTATTTTCCTCTTTAAATCAGGATGGATGTAAATGCTTAGAGTATTTTTTTTCCAGTCTGATGCAGTTTGTTTGTGATTTGTCTGTTATAATGAAATTTACTCTTTAAAAGTTAATTAAGTGACTAAGCCCATATATATAATAACCATATATATATAATGGTTATATAATAGGCCATATATATATAATAGGCCAAGATGGACATAATAACTGTATAATAATATAACATAATAACATAATAATCTTGGGTGAACCAATCAAAACTGTTAAATACAGATGCAAGAAATGAAGTATACATTAAGTCTTTGCCTTTTCTTTTCCACAGTATAAAGGAGCACATGTAAAGCCTGGTTTTGCAGAACACTTTTATAGTAATCCAGCCAGATACAAAGGCAGAGAGAATATGTTGGTATGTATCGTTGGCTTCAGCAGTTCCTTTTTATTTAATTTTTTGTTGAAAATTCAATAAAGCAGACATTTTCATTTTTCAGCTTCATTGTAATGACAGCACTTTTCTGGTTTTCAGTATTATGACACCATTGAGGATGCACTTGGAGGAGTGCAAGAGGCTCATTTCGATGGCCTGATATTTGTGCATTCTGGCATTTACACAGATGAATGGATCTACATTGAATCCCCCATCACAATGATTGGTGCAGGTGAATCTGACGACCCTTAACTTAAAACCTTGACGACAACATAAAATGTTTAACCTTGCATACTTTGACTAAAGTCACTAACCCCCCTGTTTTCTTTCCTTTCAGCCTCAGGGAAGGTAGCTGACAAGGTTGTTATTGAAAACACTAGAGATTCAACATTTGTGTTTATGGAGGGATCTGAAGATGCATATGTGGGCTACATGACCATCAGGGTGAGTAACAGTTTTTACAGCTTTTTCTGTAAAGCTGTAAAAGCTGTATGGTGTCTTTTAGATAATAATGCTGGCTCATTTCTAATTCATTGCAGCAAATCAATTTTGTTTTTGTTTTTTGCTTCAGTTCAACCCTGATGATAAGTCAGCACAGCACCATAATGCTCACCACTGTTTGGAGATCACGGTTAACTGCAGCCCCAATATCGACCACTGCGTTATCCGCAGCACCTGCACTGGTACGCTTCATTTAAACTACCGTCTGCTTCCCCAGCATAATACACTTCTGATCAAAAGTTTGGAGTCAGTAATATTTTAAAATATTTTTTTTGCCCTGAGGATGGTCTTTTGACCGAAAGGTTGTCTATTTGCTTAAAGGATTCAAGTGTGCGGACAGTTTTATTTTTTTGAGTTTTCTAGTCTTGTCTGTCTGGGACCTTGTTTATCGTGAGTGTGTTGAAACTCCTTCAAAAACTATTTTTAGAAGAAATTTCTTGCGCTCACTTAGGCTGCTTTTATTTGAACAAAAATTCTGGAAAAAAATAAATATAAATGTAATATTATGAAATTATTATTTAGTTTCTATTTTAAATGTATATTTATATCTTATTCCTATGAAATCAAAGGTAAATTTTCAGCATGATCGCATGTTGCATGATCCTTGAAAAAACATTCTGATAAGAAATGTATGCTGACATTTCTTATTATCAGTTAAAACTAGGGCTGTCACGATTCCTTGATTAAATTCAAGTACTTGATTTTTAAAATTCATTGATTGCAATTAACCTGTTAAGTTATCGCTAAAATACCACATGAATGCACATGAAGCAAGACTCACTTTGTTTCATTGCATTTTTGTTACACGGTTGTCATTTACATGCGTGGAGCGCGTTTCAAACTCCATCTCTGCAAATGCTATGAGTTTGGGTTTCTTATAACAATGCAATATGCGCCATTTCTATAGATATGTAAGGTAAATCAGTTAAAAACCTACGCCATCACAGGAGAATACATCAACTGTTAATTGCAATTATAAACGTTTAAAGCCTCGCTTTGAGTTTACATGTTTTAATGTCCACATATTCTTGTTAAAGAAATTGCAGTGACTGTAGTATTTCTATCATGCAGAAGTGTCCCAATATTAAATATTAAGTGGACATTTTAATGCCAATATTAAAAAAGGATTTTACACGCGTATGGCAACAATCACCAGGCCTTTGGCGCCATCTTCAGGCAATGCATGATGAAGATGGCAATGTGCTGAAACGTATGCTTTTCTTCATTTGTTTTTAATTCACTTTTTTGATAAACTTCTGTTGTCTGTACTGAAATCAGCGTGCGGGCAGCCAACTTCTTGCTTGTTTTTTTTTCTTTTATAATGCATAATGGACATAGGTTGATCGCTAAAGTACATAATGTAAAATGAATAATATTAACAGAGTTGTTTAATAAAACCATATGATCTTTTTATACTTTACATGAACCAATTATAATTGCTTCATTGTTATTACATGTGTTTTAAGACATTTTAATTGTGTTTTAGACATTTTAAAGGTTATTGTTTGCTGCAGGTCTTTTACTACTTTAAAAAAAGTTATCTAACTTAGTTTTCATCAGTGTTTATTTGAAATAGAAATCTAGAAATGTCTTTTGTGCATCCTTGCTGAATAAGATGTATTAATTTAAAAGAAAAAAGTAGTATTATCATAGTAGTAGTAGTAGAACGGTACTATATACCGTTGTTTAATCTGTGTAATTAGGCATCATGGATGGATGCTTTCTTCATATCTAATGCTTTGTGCCACGATTGTTTTGCTCCTCAGCCTAATGTTTGTTTCGTTAACATGACGAATTAAGAGGGAGAAGTCCTTTTGACATGTATTCAGTTACTTTGGCACACATTCATTTGACTTGAAATGCATTCAAACTTAGTATATGTTTTATCAGTATATGTTCTATGAGAATTTATTTCATGATGACCTTGCTGTTAGTGGCATATTGAGGTCCTTTCTCTGTCTGCGCAGTGGGATCAGCAGTGTGTGTAAGTGGTCAGGGTGCCGGACCTACCATTAAACACTGCAACATCAGCGATTGTGAAAACGTTGGACTGTACATCACTGATCATGCACAGGTAGGAACCTGCATTACATGAACTGTTCAAAATGGAAATTGTCATTGTTTACTGTTAAGTTTCTCACACAACTGTTTTCCATAAAAAAAGGATCTGTCAATCACTGTCAGACCACAAACAAGGAAGAAATAAACATTAAAAGCTCCTTAAAAGTTGTTCATATGACTTGTGCACTATATTAAAAGGCTTCTGAGGCCATATGATACATTTTACTTTTGTTTGGACTTTTATCTATAGTTACATAGTAGTTAAATTTCAAGGCTTTCTGTGACTTATTCCTCGAACGGATTATTTTTCCATCATGTTTTGGCCAAATCATCTTGTAAAAATGTTGCATTCTGAATATCTGCGTTTTCTCAGTGCTGACACTCTGATTGTTAGTCATAAATTGTGGATAATATGGTTACAGACAAAACTATCGGCTGCTTTAATGATAAAGAAATAATTATTAATCACAATAACAGTATTGTGTTGTTGGTTATTTATTTATTTTCTGCCTGTGTGCTGTTTTTACAGGGTATTTATGAAGATAACGAAATCTCAAACAATGCTCTTGCGGGTATCTGGGTAAAAAACCATGGGAATCCTATCATCAGACGTAATCATATCCACCATGGCAGAGATGTAGGAGTGTTTACCTTTGACCATGGCATGGTAATTGCACCTTATTTTTGTTCAATCAGAGATTTCATCTGTTTTTGGTGGCAGACAGTGAGCTGAATTCTGTCTCTTTGTCTCCCTCTGCAGGGCTACTTTGAGAGCTGTAATATCCATAGGAATAGGATTGCAGGGTTTGAGGTGAAAGCGTATGCTAACCCGACTGTGGTACGCTGTGAGATCCACCACGGCCAAACGGGGGGCATCTATGTTCACGAGAAAGGGCGAGGCCAGTTCATAGAAAACAAAATCTATGCCAATAACTTTGCTGGCGTGTGGATCACCTCCAACAGTGACCCGACAATAAGGTCAGTCTCCCTTGTCTTCACTGCCCTATTAGTATAAATCTATATTGTTATTTTTAAACATGAAAACAATTTTGGGTATCGACTGTAATGAGCTAAGCATTCGGTCGACTCACTGTCAGTTGATTGATCCATCTTGTTGATTTATCTATAAAATGAGATGTCTGCTTTTAATCTAGGGGAAATGCCATCTTCAATGGAAACCAAGGAGGCGTTTACATATTTGGAGATGGGAGGGGCCTCATTGAGGGAAATGATATTTATGGAAATGCCCTGGCTGGCATTCAGATCAGAACGAACAGCTGTCCTATAGTACGGCACAACAAGATCCATGACGGGCAGCATGGAGGAATCTATGTGGTGAGTGAGCATGCACATGATCCGACTGGCAGTGGTGTAAACAGTACCTGAAAACCATACCACCAAAAACAGGTGGTGATGAGTCACAGGGTGAATCAGAGTTCATCAGCCGCTTTTCAACTTGCTGAGAAAGTTAATGCCTATATATAAAAGGTGCTCAGTGTCATTCACACAAAACACCATCATGGTAAGACACAACACTAAAGTAATGCAATAAAGTATAATTTAACAACATTAGATATAACATAACCCAATTGTTCATAACTGATCAGAAAAGAAAAAGAAATGGTTATTTTAACAAAAAGGGCATCAAATGTGAAGTTTACATTTGAATGTAAGGTTAGATCTAAGGTTTTGGAATCTTACTGTTAACCAATTAAGGTTTTATCGTACTATTTTTACAGTATTTTACCGTTAGAATTTTTTTAACAGTATTGCTTTATTTCAGACATAAACTGCAGCAAGTAAATTGCATTACTCATCTGAAATGTATTAGGGTATAGAGTGGAAAAGTTGCTAATATCTTTGAACACCAGTAAAACTACAGAGTAGCCAAAAAGTTACTTAAAGCTGCAGTGTGGCGTTTTTCCTCTTTGTTACCATCTCTTTTCGAAATCTGCAATTGCAGTCATTCGCAGAATTATTAACTTAATGTGTGTTGGACTTCAACACCCTCGACACAGCACTGCGCGGATGAACACGATGTTTGAGGAGACTGTGGATACTGACATTCAGAATCACAGATTATTCTTTTTGGAAGTATGACCAACATAAGAATTTTCACTGGAAAATGTCATCTGAACTAGTAAGAAACATCCTCTATTGTTCTGGCTCTGACATTGCAGTTAATCACGCTGATTAAATCTAACAATCGCTTAAGTTATCATATAATGCAAGACTGTGCTAATTATACTTTGCGTTTAAATTGTTAATGTTAACAACGTCAGCATTGCGTGACTACATGTAATGTCCTTCAGATAATATTGTTTTCGCGTGAGTCTGGTTGCAGTCTCTCTTTTTTTTTGTGTGTAGCCACTCCAAAGTCTGAACGAAGTCTTTTGCATTTTATATCTGGTGAATCTGTTGTCACTGGTGATTGTCAGTTGAACCTTTCTGGATCCGCCATCAAATTGATAAGTTTAATATATCAAGTGCTGTGAGAAAAGGCTATAAGTCTCCACCTCCAGCATCCTCACAAGCAACATAGCCTAAGAGCCGAGACTCCTTCTTTATATGTACAGATGTGACGTAATGGAAATTATTTTTAATTAATCATTTTAACCCCCAAAAAGCTACGGACTGCAGCTTTAAGTATAGTAACTAATTACAATTCCTCAAATACTTTAAACCACTGCTGACTGAAATACAATACGGGCTGCTAACAAAAAAAGTATGCACAGTATGCATTGGTTATAGTGTAACTGTCCATTTCTATTTGTAGCATGAGAAGGGCCAGGGTGTAATAGAAGAAAATGAGGTATACAGCAACACTCTGGCCGGCGTGTGGGTGACCACAGGGAGCACGCCAGTACTCAGAAGGAACAGGATACACAGTGGAAAACAGGTTTGGAACTTCAAAACTTCTTTTGATATAATCTTAACTTAATTCTTCCTTGTTAATATTGTTTTCGTTTGTTTTTTTCCTGAAAAGGTTGGGGTGTATTTTTATGACAATGGACATGGTGTACTGGAAGATAATGATATCTACAATCATATGTACTCTGGAGTCCAGATCAGGTAAGGATGAAGTAATTGAATTCTGGCTTCTTCAGGAAGTTTCGGGTACAAATACTGAATTTTTGTGTTGCATACCTTTTGGACATAAAAGATTGTTGGTTTTGTTTTTTCTTTTCTTTTTTTAAACAGAACTGGAAGCAATCCGAAAATCAGAAGAAACAAAATTTGGGGTGGACAAAATGGAGGCATCCTTGTTTACAACTCTGGCAAGTTCTTTGTCTACTTCTTCCTCTCTGTTCATTCTGTTTGTCTTTTTAATCATTATGAAGCTTGTTTGAGTACGTTCTTTCCTTAGCTGTAATGTTGTAAATTGTGAAAATGGTTACAGATCTCAGCTGTCATGTTGGCATGGCCAGTTGTAAGAGAGGTTGCTGTTTGTTGTTTGTTTAACATAATTTGTTTGTCTATTCTTAGGGCTGGGTTTTATTGAGGACAATGAGATCTTTGATAATGCCATGGCAGGGGTGTGGATTAAGACGGACAGCAACCCCACGCTGCGCAGGAATAAGATCCATGATGGACGGGATGGGGGTATTTGCATATTCAATGGAGGGAGGGGTAAGAATGGACTGGAAAATTTCTTTCTGCTTAAGCACAGTGCAGGAAATGCTACGCCAGCTGATGAAGACTTACAGTAGAAAAATTTAACCAGAACAGATTCCTAGACTGACACGGATCAAGGGATCTCTTGTGCTAAATCACACAATTAGTGCCCTTGATTGAAAACTGAGTTTAATCTGTCAAAAAACCTGCTCAATTAATATAATGGATGTATGTACAATGTTTAATGGTCATGATAGAAACTAATGGCTGTGTCTTTATATGCATATTCAGGGTTGTTGGAAGAGAACGACATCTTCAGGAACGCACAGGCTGGTGTTCTCATCAGCACAAACAGCCACCCGGTGCTGCGGAAGAACCGGATATTTGACGGCTTTGCTGCAGGTCGGTAGAAGGTTTAAGGTCAGAAGTGCGTACATGCTGCCACTGTGGTGATCTTAAGTCTTATGTAATGGTTATTTTGGTGTGAATTAATAAAAAAACAGTGCTATTGTAATTATTGTGACTAAAAAGCACATGGGGTGTTTTGTGTTGTGAACAAAATTTGTGTGTAGTTTTTGTGCCATTTTTCTAATATTTAGCTCAAATAACACTCTCTCCGTCCCCCACTTTAGGCATTGAAATCACAAACCATGCAACGGCGACTCTGGAAGGCAATCAAATATTCAACAATAGATTTGGAGGCTTATTTCTAGCCTCTGGTGTCAATGTTACAATGAAAGGTAAACGTCTAACCGAATATCTTTGTCATTTTACCTTGATTATAATAGCTAATGTTAATATAAATCTTTTCCATAACTTTCTAGATAATAAAATCATGAACAATCAGGATGCCATAGAAAAGGCAGTGAGCAGAGGTCAGTGCCTGTACAAGATTTCCAGTTACACCAGCTACCCCATGCACGATTTCTACAGGTAATCAGAAGGCAGGCAACTTGAAGCAGTCTGCTTTGAAAACCAACTGTAATGGTTGTATTTCACCTTGTTCCATTCTTTTCCAATAGGTGTCACACCTGTAACACAACAGACCGGAATGCAATTTGTGTGAATTGTATTAAGAAGTGCCACCAAGGGCATGATGTGGAGTTTATACGGCATGATAGGTCAGTGCAATGTACTACTGTGTACTGTGTATTCTCTTATGCTCTCCAAAATACTGTAAAAACGATAATATTGTGAAATTGTAACTTTAAATCACTTTTTCAAAAAAGTGTTAGTATTAGTTTTTCAAGAAAAGCTAAAGTTCCTGGTGAATTGCAGAATTAAAAAAAAAATTCTGTAATTTTTACTGGACGCATAGATTCTGCACTAATCTGATTTAAAATCTCCCATCTAGGTTTTTTTGTGACTGTGGCGCAGGTACATTGTCCAATCCTTGCACATTGGCCGGAGAGCCGACCCATGACACGGACACTCTGTATGACTCGGCGCCTCCCATAGAATCCAACACATTACAGCACAACTGAAAGCGAGCTCATCCTTCATCACAGCACCTTGGTCTTTATCTTACCTGCCTACAAATCCAGAGCGCCTGCCATTTCTGGGCCAGAGAGACCTGGTGTGCAAAGTGTATGTGGATAACAAAAGATGTCAGACTTTGAATTAATCATTTTAAGAGAAACTATCTTTGGAAAGGTGAAATGCAGAACTCTGAAACTGTGTAAAGCTGCCTCAGTACTGTGTGCAGACACTCCTGTATATTGCTAACTGAGAATGCAAGGAGTTCTCTCCACATCTGCTTGGGAGCGTGATGGATGATTTGGAAGAGTGAAATATTGTGAAGCAATATGTTGACTCAGGATTATGGAGATTATGGAGGTGGGTGCCACAGTGGTGGTGTTTGGGAAGGGACTGGAGTAGACTTTATTTGGTCCTTCCAATCGCATAGCCCTACGCTGTGTGCCCTGCCCTGTGCAACTTCAGTTCTATGTGGAGATTCAAGACAAGTTCTGCTGCAGTTTATGTACAGATGTGACCGTGACCGGAGCCACTTGGAGCTACAGATTGCGGTTCCTCAGATTAGAGGCAGAGCCATACCAATATGGCTCCCGGCGACTTTTTTTGTTTTTGTTTTGTTTTTGACAGCGGATGTGCTGGAATATATGTATGATATAAAAAAATTAACAAAAAACAAAACAAAAAAAAAACAATGTGATTAGCACTTGCTTTTTTTATTTTAAATATGTTAATATGTTATTCTGATCTACAAATATGATTTTAATGCTTTCTCATGTAGTTTTATATTTTCAGGCAAAAAAAAAATCTTACTGTATTTGAATGTCTTTTATTTTATTATATATTATTATTGTTATTAATATTTTTTTGTTAGCACATATTAGGCTTGCTGTAATCATACACATGTCTCAGCATATAAGTTCTTTCTGTGAAAGAGGAATAACAAAGAAAAGATCAGAAAACGAACACTAAATTGTCCTCCAGCATTTTTTTTTTCCTTTTTAATGAGATGACTTCTTTAAAGTTAAATTCTTTTATGTGAGTGATTGATGTGTGGAACTTGCGTTCTTGCATTTTCAGAAATGTTTGCATCACTTTTGTTGCTGCCATTATTAGAAAAGGGTTATTTTTGCCTATTGTATATAACTGTCTCATCCTCCCTTTTTTAGTATTTGGAGCTTTCATCTCCATGCGGTTTGAAGTGTTAACTAAGGGCCCAAAGAATTCTGAAACATGTTTGACCATTAATCTTAAAGAGAATGTAAAGAAAAGATTTCTATTAAAAACAATCCCTGAACATTTTCATTCAGTTAATTTTTGTTCATGTGGTCATAGCATCACTGTTAAAAGTGCATCCTGACTATTTGATTGCATTCTTTTGGGCCCATGGCCTGACTTGTGCCTGTTTTAAGTATGATGCTGATTTTGAAAAGCCTTGCTGGAGTTGGTTATATCAGAGGCCTCTGGCCTCTTTAAAGCTGAGACAAGTATCTCTTACAGCCCCATTGTCTTTTTGCCCCTCAAACTCCATCTATGTGTAATGTGGTGACTGTGGCTTCTCATGCAGCCTGAATTTTATGCATGTGTACCATAACATCTAGACTTAATATATTGTGAAGTCTTCAATAACCATTATGTAGATGCTAGTATGGATTTTAAAATGGTTTAATTTCCTAGAAAAGAACAGAAACTGGTCATTTTTAAGAAAATAAACTTTATTAGATCAAGTCTGGTTGTGTTCGTTTTTGTTGAATCCTAACAGTACGTTACACGTCAAGAGGAAGTTTGTTGTTTAAAAACACCCGCTTTATGGGTTGCACTACTTTCTTCCTGTCCATAAAGCCATGAAAACATGTCACTATACGGTTGAACAGAATAGTATACTGCCTTCAAGAGCTTGTTAAATGTGATTTGATTACAGCTATTGTAAGACAAAACCACCCTGATTGCAGGTATCACCTTCCTGTAATATAATGTATATACTCGACTTGTGCAAATAATGTAAGCAAGGTCCTCAAAGAAGGTCCTCTCTGAAGTAGACTTATATAGTGCTGTGCTTTATCTAGTCTGATAAGAACAACTCATGAAATCATAAACACTTCTCTTTCCACTATTCCTGAGTAAATATGCACCATCATTACTGTCAAACTGCATTGACTTTTGGACACTCTTGTGGCATACTGACACACTCTTGGTTCAAGTACTTTTTGTTTGATACAAATAGTTCCAAAATTTGTGTGATTTGGGATCAGGGCCAAAACTCTAACCCTAACCATTGACACAGTTTTGGGTTCTCAATGACTTTTACTTTTGTCTGACTCAGCCCTCAATCTTCATACTTAACTGCATCTTGTGCATAACGTAGCAAAATCGCACAATGACACATTTATTACCATTGGACACATAGCACAAAAAAGCCATACTTAAAAGCATTATTTGTTAAAAACAGAGTTGTAGTTATGTGGAAAATCATGGCACACAACTTAAACATGGCACACACTGACACATCTGCGCCACCACATTAACATTTGATAATTACATTGAAGAAAATGCATGTATTCCATGTCTGCAATAAATAAGTGGATCAGTGCAAGTGGTTTCTATAAATCTATTTGGCATAACGTAAAACTAGATGAACAAATACTTAAACGAAATGGTCTTGGTCATATTTTTTGAGGCAAAATTAAAATATTCAATTTTGCATGACTCTTAGCTAACCTGCAAGATTCGTGTTGAGTGTGTCACGTGTGAGGACCTTTGAGAATGAAGTCAGAAAGCTGTATCTCCTCTAAACTTTGTCCTCGCTGTCCTCTGCTAAAAACTGGCCCCTTCTTCGCCCCACACTCCCATAAATCAATCATGTGATGACCCAACATGCATGAGGGTTGCATAAAGAGCTCCTATAATGAGGCTACAGTTAACTCACTTTTACTTCTTTCTAATTGTTTAATAAGATAATGCAGGCCTGCATTTTAGTTTACAATTTAACCCGTTTAGATTATGTTCTCTTCACTGCTTAATTTCAGCAAAACTTAGATCTTTTGGTATTAAAACTGTCAGTCAGAACTGATACATTGCACATTAGAAATAACAATCAAAATATCAAAATGTTGACTGGTTATAGCTGCAGAGTGCAGACATTTTTTTTTGTCTCTCTAACATAATTTCAGCCAGAAAGGGTTAATATTTACCAGAGGATATTAAAGTAGGCTAACTTACAATAAAACTCTTATGGTCATAGTCCCGAGTTTCCAAAGAGATACATTTTTCTGGAGCACAACACTTACATAAGTTTGCCTGGTAAGTTTCGTTAAGCACTTCTCTACTTCACATCGTGCAGTAGCCTGCGATTGGACGACGAGCCTCCAGGTCTCCCCCGCGAAATGACGCAACAGTATCTGACCTCGTTTCCAACGTAAGCTGGTTGGTCAGGTCATACGCCATCTAAGTTAGTAAAACCTTTAAATATAAAATGCATATTCTCACTGAGAATGTGACTTTAAACATGTCTGCATCTACACCGACTGGTTAGCGTTACCGTTTAAACAAAATACCGAGTTTTTTTTTTTTTTCTTCACATTCACAAACCTCGAATGAATAACGTGGTGCAACGCGGAGCGCGTGCTGAACGCAATTGCTTAGGTTTGCTAAAAAAAAAATGCTACTGCGATGCGGCAGTTGTCAGGGGGATATCGGAGAGGAGGGGGTGTGATTGGCTGAAGTGGCTCTGTTGCCTTGGTGACGGCAGGGGGGGTACGGAAGCGTTGCCGTGCGGCGTGATCTCCGCGCTGCTGCGTGGATGGAGGAAGCAGCTGCTGATCTTTTGACACAGCGCGAGCGAAAGGCTACTGCATGAAAGCACGGCAGCTTTTGTCGTCGGACGCGACAGTAGAATGCACGAATGTAAGTAAACGCTTTGTAATGGGTTTATAAAGCTGTTTATTTAAAGGGGAATCGTACATGTCATCGCGTTTTAAATCAGATGACAAGTATGAAACGTGTCTCGTGAAAAACAAAAATCCAGTTAATAACAAGCCATTGACCTCCCTTATGTCGGTGTTAACGTTGATTTTTGTTGTTGTTATTGAACGAATTAATTATTCATTCGTTCACCTTTAGTGTTTAAATATACACTCGTCAGTTCTATTCCCAAAATTATTTTAGAAACATTTGACCATGTGATCTTGCTAGCTAACTTAGTTGAGTGAAATGCATGCGCTTGCCGTCGAGCTGACACGAGACATTAAACCAACCAGTAATTTATGTATACTTTTCCTGGATGAATACTCGAAAACTATAAGTATATCTATCACAGGACGCTGTTTTATTTCGCTAGGTGTTCGGAAGCTCTTCGCGAAGCTCCACGCATTAGCTTGACGCTAACTGAAGATCCTCATTCTAAAGAAGACTGGCCAGCATTCTTGTTGTGACATTATCTGCGGAAGTTTCAGAACGCACGACAGATATACAGTCATAAAATATATTTTTTTTTAGATAAAATCACAATTCAAAACGATTGTCGTGAAAGCGCATTTTAAATCGATTTGAATGCTCAAATATCAGAGAGAACATTCGAATAGAACGCTAATCGAACTATCCTGATCGCCTGTAACAACAGAGTAATGCTAAAGGTTACAGTTGAAGGTTACAAATACATATTCAGTTTGTGGCGAGTAGTGAGAATCTAGGACAACTATGTAACACGAGAAGTGAGATGGGGTGGGTGGGTGG
>JAOTRC010000014.1:13633821-13652771 GCA_027497675.1 Cyprinella lutrensis | reverse complement strand
CTTACGGGGTTGGAACAACATGAGGGTGAGTAAATACTGACAGAATTTTCATTTTTGGGTGAACTAACCCTTTAAGAGCATACAATATAATCATAATTAAGCGTTTCTTTTATTATTTTATAGAAATCCAAGCATGATAACATGGTATCGTTCATGGATTTCTATTTTAAAATATTTATAATTTGTCACTTTATTGCATTTTGAAAACCTATGTATGCAACAATTGAAAATGTGCCTTTATATACCTTCATAATATGAACAAAACCGCATTCAGAAGTTTGGGGTTGGTAAGATTTTTGAAAGCTGCTTACCAAGATCAAACGGAGGACTGATGTATTGGAAATATAATTTTTTGGTAACCATGTAAAAGTCTTTACTGCCCAAACAACATCTGTTTCCTAATTAATAATCTTTCCATGTTTTCTCACTGTCCTCTACCCTTCTGCCGTCTCTTCTCTCTCTAGTTGAGTCAGCCGTCTCAGTGCCCAGAGCTGCTGTTCTTTCTCTGTAGTTTACTGAGTGTCCAGCTGAGAGCTCTGTGCTGGGCGCTAGAAAGCCTTCATTACCTCCCCACACCCATCACAGGTTAGCACACACACACACAGACTCTGACCTCTGCCCACACAGTGCTGTTGCCATTTTTGATGAGTAAGTGTTCTTTGGCAGCATCTCCGTCACTATTCCCACCGAGTGTGAACAGATGAGTGTTTTTAACCTAAAAACTGTTTATTTTAGAGACGGACTGTTTGAGCCAACTACACACACACTTGAAGAACAGAGCTCAGCTGGACAACGCACACTATGGTAAAAAAACAAAAACATGCTTTTCATTTTACACTCGCCACCATGATGCTAAATTATTATTAGATTAGATGTTTCCACGTGGTCATCCAATAACAAGTGGTCAGCACTACATTCAGGTGTGAACAATACGTGGTCCAAAATGTTTTTTTTTTTTCAACCACATTTTGAGGTTGGTAATAATGCATGTGACTTTAATCATCCTAACGCAGCATAGATAAATATGAATAAAAACCATGTAGCAGTACAAGTGTAGTCTGATTCTGAGGGAAAGCCTGAGAGAAAAGGTCAAAATGCATTAATTGTTTAAATAAATATACTTAAATTAAAGTTATAATTTTCATGTTCTGCGCCACGTTGTTTAAATAGCAAATGCATTTGCGCAACGAGGTGTGTTCAGGCACATTGTCAGCGCTTCTGTCAACTGAAATAGACTGCACTATTGACCAAATGAAACCTAGTCTAGTAAAGTCAATGACGTAGTATTATTTAATTTTGTTTTGGTTATTTAAAGGACACATTAGTAATTTGTGCCTATAGGTGGGTCCACAACGTGCGTACACTGCCTATTACACACACAGGGACACGCATCAGCACACAAAAAAATGTGAAAGGGGTCATGAACTGGCTTTTTGAATTTTATTATATTGTTGTCTGAGGTCGACTTGTGACGTTCCCTTGTTTTTTACATTCAAAAACATCAAAATGAATAAGTAATAGGCTATTTTGTGCCCTAGTTTCGAGCCTAGCTGAAAAACGCTCGGTTTTTATGGGCGTCTCGCACTGAAGACTTAAATAAACGCTCACTGTTGTGAGTGGATAACAGTTTTGCATGTTATAATGAGTTTCAACTCACTTGTCGATGAACTTGGGGGAAATTGTTTTGAAAACGTCCAATGTTGTGAAATGGCAACTGGAATGATTCGCCCATACATGTTCGACCCTGAGTCCGTGTGTTGCACCGTTCCTGTTAGATCCAATATAGATGGCACAGAACCGTTCTTTACTCTTAATCGGTCTGCAAATTCAGTCTTGTTTACAAAACAATCCTCAGTGAAATGAAGCGAACAGACGGTTTTACCTCATCAGCTGGAATGTCATTAAAATAAAGTTTATCCATGCAGTCCTAAGCTTATGCAGTGACTGTCTTCTTCCACAACCAGGCGCCACACAATATTTTGTATTGCTCGGTAGCTCGATCCGGTTTGTCATCACGAGGTAGGCCTATGTTATTTAGCTATGCGTGTAATGCACAAATCGATGGGCGGGGCTAACGGCCGTGTTGAAATAGGCGTTGATCTTCTTCTGCGGGAGTGGTGTGTTATCCTCTTTGACGTCATAGTTCCAAAAACGTATCGTTTGCTGAGGCTGGTGTCAATAAATCTTATATTGGACTGACAAGGACATTTCAGTTCTGAAACTTACAGGATATCCATATAATATGATGACCTCTTAGATGTCAAAAGCTCAAGGAAAATTTGATTTCTCAGTTAATCACCCCTCTAAACTTATTTAAAAACATTTCCCCAGAAAGTTTAAGTTAAAATAGTTTTAACTGGCGTTTAATCTCTCGACAGCCTCTGTAGTCCCATTTAGCAACTTGTTACTTTAACACATAACAGCTTCAAATAATCTGGTAGTGTAATTCTGATGTATTTTATGTTGTAGAATAAAATGTGAAAGTGTCTTGAGCTTGGGTTCACCACAGACCTTACTTCAACCATTTAACCAAAATCCCATTTACAAAACTTATTGACTTTAGGCAAACGAAGTGATGTCATACCTGCACCAATCTATAGGTAGGTGTACTCCAAGGCTTCACTATCTTTTGGTTATTTTCTTCTAGGGTTGCCCTCTAATAGTTCGACTGAACGTTAGCTGATGAGAAGAGTTCTCTTCGTCCAAATTTTAATTAGTTAGTCGCAGAAAAAAATAACCTCCACAGTCATGCAGTGTGATAGACGGATATGTTAACATGGCTTTTATCAATCATATTTCATCTTTCCTTGCCCCACCTCTTCTTAATTTAATTGTTGAAGTGTTCATTCACAGACTAATTCACAAAATTCAAGTCATGTTTTTCTTGTAATATTTGTGAATGTATGCAAAAACTGTGATTGTTTGGTGCTAAGTTCAAACTGCGTGCTTTCCATTTAGCAAGAACATTTTGTGATAAAGCACCAAAATGTTGATAGCCTGAATGGTCGATGGGAACAGACAATTTAACTCCAAATGGACTTGTTTATAAATCTCTGCATCTATTAGAAATAAATTAGAGGCTTTACATATGAATTACAGTGAATTTGTTTTGGAATATTAAGTAAATATGTTTTACAAAAGTTAAGTTGTTTAGAAGTTAACAAATAGGAATAATTTATGAAATAATGAACTCATTTGTTTGTATGTAAATACAATTTGTTTAAAGTAATTTTAATTACATTAATTAATGGAAAATCAAAACAATTCTGACAAGTTTTGAAATTTAATAAAACAAACTCAAGCATTGTTCATGTGGTGTCTTTACAGCTGTGGATTACAGCTTTCAAGCTTCTAGAATCCTTGCAGCATATGAATGTTTAAGAAGCTTTAGCTTTTAAATGTGATTCAGAGTTATGGAGAAAACTAGCCCTGGACTAACTAACTAACTAACAACAACAGGGTCTTTGTACTGTATGATTTTTTTTAGTTTCTTAGAGCCTATTGTGACTGGATGTAAATCCATTAGTCTCTGTCAGATGTCTCCTCGAAATCAAGGAAAATACCTGAATTCTGGATTATACAGAGAAAAATAAAAAAGTAGTTATTCTCCAACAGTTTTCTAATAGGGTTAGGTGACCTTCCTGCTGAGCTTTTAGATCAGCTCTCACACAGTGACAGAGATGCGCTGTGAGCCCTTGAGTCAGGACTGATACTTGACAGACCAATACCAACCGCTGCAGGAATCGAGGCAGAACAGCTCTCCGTTTGGTGTTCAGCAGAGACGTCCAATTGAAACGGGCTGTTTAAGCATGCTTAAACACGTAGAAGACCCCTTGATCTCCATCTCCAACTGTTTTATTACAGATGCACATGCTCGTCCCAGTACTCTGTTCTGCAAACATCAGCGGTTCAATACTGAATAAATCCTCCTTCTAACTGATGGAATTTTGATAGTGGGGATGAAAAGGAAAAACAGGTTGTTCTTTGTAAAATCCATTAGATAATTTCACTCTCTTTCTCTGTCTTTACATTTGTTTCTTTGCGACTTAAACATTAGTGTGTACATAAACTATTCTGGATAATTATCAGTGACATTAAATAAATGGCATAGCTTTCCTAGATTTAATTCCTAGAATTAAAATGGTAATAAGTATTTCTCAGCTGCCCCTCCCATTGACCAAAGTTTACACATAGTGGGTTTGTCTAGGCGTATTTCTGTTTGATGTAGTTAACCGTGGTTGAGTGTCACCATTAGCATTGTCTGTATGTGTGGATGGAGGGGTTGGTAATGGGCTGATGAGTTTGTTGAAGGGAGTTAGATTTGTCTTGCTAATGAGTGTCACCATAAGAGCAGAGATAAAGTCTCCTCCAGACAGTACTAAATGTGCTATGAAGAACACACTGCTGTTGTCCCTGCCCTTGAGTGACCGTGAAGAAAGACATCCAATGAGAATGGCACTGGAAAACAAAAAAGCATGTGGAAATTAACAATTCATGCTTGTAAAAGCAAATCAACATATCTGAGGCTAAGGCCTTGTCCACACGGACACAAGTATTTTTATAACCAAAAACGCAAAAGCACACTATCAAGTGCTGTCAAGAGCATGACACACCAGGAGGTGACAATATAACCCCAACCGTTAAACCACGTCGGCCAATCAGAAGCCTAACAAAAAGTTATTACAGGTTCCGGTTGGCGGATAACAGTACAGCGCGGGCTCATGTATCCTGACGTCGCAAGGCAAAAACCCTGGTTTTACTGTCTACATGACAACACTGTTTCTGAAAATCCTCACCCAGACGGGTTTTCAAAAATGTTTGGTTTCAGTATCCTGATACTGCGTTTCCGTGCGGACGAACGGCCGAACCTCGTAAAAAAAACTGTAAAAGGAAGCGTTACCAAAGCTACTGATATATTGGCCGATGATTTTAATGTGTATATTATAATACAGTAGCAAAATTATGTGTGTATTATAGTACAGTAGTAAAGTCAAAGTCCAGTGCCATTTTTGATGGGTATGCGTGTGAACTGCAACTCGTCTCATAAATTAACCGAAACTCATTGTATAGACCTGAGAAATATATCTATATTGAAATGTCTACTTTTAAACAGAACAATTCAAAACGAAAGACTGACTGCTCTCTGCTGTAATCCGTATGAAATGTGCATTTCTCTCTCTCAAGATCACAAGTCAGCGTCGTCAACAAGCGAACAAAGTATAATTTGCACGGTTTGACGTGATATGATAAGTGACACAGTATATCACAGGATATACTTCCAAAAAGTATAACCTGTGATTCTGAATGACAGTATCCACACACCGGCGCGGTGACTGACAGCCGCACATTCTCCTCAAAACATTGGATCCATCTGCGCTGTGCTAAGGCACAACCCACGTAAAGTTGATAATTTCTCAAATATCTGCAATTGCGGATTTCGAACAGAGATGGCGTCAAAGAGGAAAAACTACAGACTTCAGCTTTAAGCGAATTTGTTATTGTAGTGTTTTGTTATTGGGTTTTTCATTAAGAATTATAAGCTGATGAACTCACTCACCATTTTTAGTTTTGCTTTCAAATTCGCAATTTAAAAGCCCCTGCCGGTGAAAGCACCTTAGCACCTTATATTACAGTACTCGTGTGGAAAGGATGATGTTTATTTGTCTGGTGTTTTAAACGGTCTGAAAGAGGAAGTGGAACCCCCTCCCTGTGCCCTCCACTCTATTCTCCAGAGTGGGAGAGAGAGTGATTCAGAGCAGCACTTTATATGATTATTTATTTATTGATGTGCTGTATGGTTTCCATGGCAGTGGGTATAATAGTGGGCAGAGAAACATTTACTCCCCCAGGCACTCAGCCCTCTTTTACTTGAGCTGATGATTTATTTATAAATATTCTGTGTGCTTTCCATGGATGTCCATTAAAGCCATTTGCTTAGTCTGTGGCAGGTACATTACTGATTGGTCTTTGTGAGTTTTTCTCTTGTTTCTTCAGGCTGTGTGGGGCCTCCATGCCAGCCACAGGTTATCTTCTTCATCCTTGTCTTAGTCTTAGTATGGGCTGATAACAGACCTGCACGTCTTCAGTGGCTGTCTAAGAACCCTCTAATCTTGAATCTCCTCTAAGAACCCTAGTGTACACTCTGTAGTTGTTCTGGTCTGGTATCGTCTTGAAGATGAGGGTCGTGGCTCTCTCTTGAGTAGATGCTTGAGTAGATGCCTAAGAGGCCCTTAACTTTGTCCTAAAGGGCCTCTTAATCCCCTCAAGAGAAAAGGTGCAGGCAGAGATGACAATGAGATCACAATGTTTTAGCGGAAAGTGGGAAAAAAATCAAGATGTCTTTAAAGACAACAACTCCCAGAATGCACTTGCTTCACTGCCCTAGGAGGCCATACCTACCGGTAAAAGAGTGCAGTAGTTAAACAAGTCTAGGCTACTAGTGAGTCTCCGTGATAAAACTGAAAATGCCGGCCAAAATGTCGGGGATTCTGCCATTAATTACGAATTTTCTTAGCAATGTTATAACGCACATCAACTGATCACTTGTTTAGCGTTCACGTAAACACTACATTCAGATTCACCAATCAGATTGAATTCAGTTAGAAGAAAAATTCAAAGAAAATTCAAAGAAAAAGCTGAATCCTGGACATCAACAGCTGGACACGTACAGAAAAAGGGAATGGTAACCCCTACTACTCAGCTTTCTCCATAGAACAAGAGCCTGCTAGCTTAGCTTCCAAAAAAAAAAAAAATAAATAAAAATAGATGGCTGACACTATGTGTAATCCCAATCCGCCATAATGCATCTGTCTGCGTATTCATTACCGTCGTCCTTATTTTCAAAAAGTTTCTGCCAGTCAAATCAAACACACTGGCACTGATCTGTGATAGGTCTGTTAGCACATTAGGTCCAACCCCCTATGGGCGGATTTGAAAAAGGGTGGGAATTAGTGCTTGTAGTCTTTACAGAAATCACCCCCTCTTACACTTCCTCCAACAATAAAAAAAATTATTTGTGATTTATTTGTGACTTTTGTAGTAATCAATGCCCTCTTTCTGTTCTCTCCAATGCCCCTCACTTCCATAGACCCCCCTGGTTTGATGGGTCCGATAATAGGGATGTCTCCAGACAAGAAAGCCGAATCTCCTGGAGCGCAGGGCGTGTGTGGAGCTGGAACTCTCCCTGAAGCAGAGAGTGCTTCCAGTCCCATGGCTACCAGTCTGGACCAGATTGTTCGTACTGGAGCATTGAGTGTGGTAGCAGGCGAGTCTGAAGATGATGAGCTAACCAACCTGAACTGGCTTCATGAGAACTTGCTGCAGAACTTCACACTTGGTGGACCTGAGGCACAACCCATCAACAGCCCGTTGTTTGACATTGAGGGTGGCGGTGGATCGCCACACAGTAACACCGCCTCGTCTGCCTCCTCTGTCTCTGCAGGAAGTGAAAGAGATCCTTACAAGTCAAAGCCTCCCTTCTCTTTCTCCTTACTGATATACATGGCTATTGAGCAGTCGCCCAGCAAATCTCTCCCAGTAAAGGACATCTACGGTTGGATCCTCAAGCATTTTCCATATTTCTCTAGTGCCCCTACTGGCTGGAAGAACTCAGTGCGCCACAACCTGTCCCTCAATAAGTGCTTCCGTAAAGTAGACCGAAGCATAGGAAAGGTAAGAACTCAAGAAAACGGAATATTCCCATGTCGGGTATGTAAGGGGTAGACAGTCATTAACTTCAGGTCTTGTATCTTGTTGAAGTAGGGGATGCACAATATTGTTATATGTATTATTTTTATTATTTCTTGAATGGGTCAGTATTGGATATTTAATTGTGGACCAATTTTGTTATTAACTAAAATTAAAACTATTGAAAATTTTAAATAAAAAAATAACTTAAAGTATGTTCCCTTGACAACTAAGTGAAATAAAATGTTTAAGTTGACATACCAACTTGAATAAAAGTAAAATTAAAACTTATATATAATGACAAAAGCACATAACACAATTACAAAACTTTAAATGAAAGCTGGAAATAGAAAAATAAAAAATAAAAGCTAATTCAAATAATATTATTAAATTATAAAATATTATTTAAATAATATTAGACACTGTTGTTGACATTCATTTCTGCCTCTTTATATACATGTGTGTATATATATTAGGGCTGTGTAAAGATTAATTGTGAATTATTGCATCCAAAATGAAAGTTTGTTTGCATAATATATGTGTGTGTGCTGTGTATAATTATTTTGTATATACAGATACATATGCATGCATGTATATGTTTAGTAATTATTTGCACGTAAATACTGTGTATATATAGATATAAATTAAATATAATCTATATTATATATAAATTATTTTATATATGAATAACACATTTTCTAAAATATATACATGCATGTGTGTGTATTTATATATAAAAAATAACTTTACACACACAAATATATCATGTAAACACAAACTTTTATTTTGGATGCGATTAATCGCAATTAATATTTGCACAGCCCTAATATGTATATAATTTAGATTTTGTTAAATGTTGGCTTTAGCAAATCTCAAAACATACAGGTGAGTGTGAAATTAAATATTTGAAATTAATTATGAATTAAATATAAATTAATTATGAACTAAAATGAAATATTTAAAAAATAATAATGAAATTAAGAATTTTAGTTTTAGTGTTTTTAATTTTGAATACATTTAGAAAAAAAAATAGTATAAGATTTTAAAATTAGCAATTTATTGATTATCGGCCATTGCATTAAATAATTTTAATCTTGCCTGTATATGCCAAAATTTTAATATTGGTGCATCCAATTCCCTATTACGTAAGGGGTTTATTTAGCAATAATGATTGTCTTACTGCGCATTATTTCCAAAATTATTAAATAAATGGGCTTAAAATTAGGGCAGTCAAGCAAATGTCAAATCTAATTAATTACATGATGCTGATTTATTTGATCTAATTAATCATACATCAAATTTGTCCGAGAAATGACCACTTCTACCACACTACTTCATGTTCGTCACCAATCAACCGCATGAAAGATGACCTATGTAGTTCTAGGGCAGGGTGGGTAGGTTAAATATCTTAAATTATTTTAATTGTGTTCTTTTTCCATAACGCTAGTAATTAAATTAACACGTTGAATCGACAGCCATACTTCAAATATTTATGAGGGTTGAAATTATTTTTAATATGCATGATCGCAATGTGCTGTAAGAGACATGAAATCTGCAGAGTGGCCTCATTGACCTCTGAATGCTGCAACTGACTAATCACAATCATTCCAGAGAGCCTTGTAATAAATTAGAATAACATCTTTTTCTCATGACTGGTTCACACAACATTGCTGCAGAGAACTCGCTCAGACGTTTAACTAACTGGGTCAGTGTATAAAGTAGTGCAGGGCTGACTGCAGTGTGCTAACAGGCTTGTCAAGAGGGATATTGGTTTAGGGCGTTTGAAAACCTCTGTGTTCAAAGCAGGGCACACAGCCAGTTAAATGAAGTGAGGCAGATGTTTTCATTTCTTCTATGTGAACCATAGATGGCGAAATGATTTATGGAACGGTGAGGACAGCATGTTTCATTAACGTGTGACATTGTGTGTGAATCTGTGGGTTTCATATGTCTCAGCCTGGTGTCTGTTGCCATGGCAATGTTTCCTCTTTCCTGTTTATGAACACGGCTGGTGAAGTGAGTCAAGGTCATATTCCCCCTGCAGGACCACACCTCAGACACAGGGTGATGATGAGTCCTTTATTCAACACACAATCCCCCCATGCAAACACAGTAGAAGCCACCATTCCACATCCTTCCCATATGGTCATTATAGTTTCATGATGATTTAAAAAGATAATTTCGCATTCACGATGTGTTCATGAATTTATAGTGTAGGATCAGACAGACAGATGGTCCTGTTGTCATTTAACCTGAGCCGTTTCCTCACACCACCATACTGAAATCATTGTTGCGTTTATGACTCCTCCCCTCTCTGTTCCTTCTAGACCAATGGGAAAGGCTCTCTGTGGTGCGTTCACCCCGAGTTCCGGCCCATGCTGATGCAAGCCCTGAAGAAGCAGCACTTCCCAAATGCACATGCCTTCTGCACCCCTCCTGCCTCCCCTCCTAGGTATCAACACTGGCCCAATTATACAACAAATTGTTAATTCTGACATTTATCAACAATGCTTGTATAGCACTTACTATGATTTCAGTGCTCTGCAAACTGTCACAGACAAGCACTTCCAGTGTAGACAGCGTTTTTTTTAATTTGAGTTAGGTTTTATCTGTCATGATGCCCCGCTCATGTCCATCATGTTTGGTGTTGACCACAATTTTTTTTTTTTTTTTTTTTTAACCAAATGTCTATTCCGCTGCAGTCACAGACTTACAGGTGTGTCTATATTGGTGGATAGAAATGTTGTTCATTGAGTTGTATTTATAATATAGTGGTTTAAGTATTGATTCACTGGTATTTAATTCTAGCTTTTTTTGCAGATTTGAAACTCTGTTTAACAACCATTTTAAAATACATTTTTAAATAACATATCTTAGGTAGGAAAAATAAAGCAAAACTGGCTTTTAAGTTAAGTGTATTTTGTTGCCATTCATTTGCACATAATGTAATTTAATATTTATTTTAAATATGGTACACATTCATTTGCTTTATAAATCAATTACCCAGCCTAGCATCTTAAAACAAATCAATATAAACTTTCCATCATGTAGGTTTTTTTTTCCACAAAAGGTTTGGAAAAATATGTTAAAATACTCTACCCTCAAATAATACTGCTAATAACAAAATTGCTATAAAATTTGGTTTTCAAACTCTTTAATCAAATAAGGTGCTTTTAAACAGCAATATTCTCTTTACAGAGCAGCAGTTGAAATATTTATTGTAAATCTCAACTTAAACATGAATGTAATCAAATCAAATTTGAAACCAAAGCCATTTGCAATGACAAAACACACAGATCACTTTGGTCTTGTCAGTGGAACCATTTGGCAACTTTAAAAGTAAACTTTCCATTCAGAATCTTATTGGCATCCATTTTCGGGGTCTTGCGCTTGTCATTCACTCAAAACGCAACGTTAGATCTAGAGCTAGATCCTCTTGCACTTTGGTCGACAAAGCAAAACGTGAAATGAAAGGTTTTCTTAGCGCAGCGCCGTGCATGCCATGTTGCAAAATCATGTGAAAAAAACTGCAAAGTTCGCTAGGCCAAAAACACTAAATTGCGTTTAAATTGCAGTTAAATTGCGTGATAAATAAATTGACGCCGTTAAAATAGGGTTGCGTTAACGCCATTAATAGAGCGTTTAACTGACAGCCCTATATATATATATACACACATACATATACTGTACACACAAACACGCATGGTTGTATTGCATTACTATTACTATAAGGGTGTAGAGAATATCCAACAGGTATGTTTAATCTTCTCACTCTTTCTCTTTGCTCTGCAGTGCCTCGTCTCCTCCTCATCACCTATTCACTTCAGAGCAGGGCTGTGCCCTAAAAGGTTAGTAGACTTCATCAGGTCTGTTTAGAAAATCCATGACCTGGTCACATTTTACACACCATTATCTGACATATCATCAAACATTGAAGCCTATCACCCATCTCAGCTCTTTTCGTTCCGCTCACCCTGTACATGAAGTCTACACCGTGCTCATAGATGCCATATCTTTCCTGTATTTGGTAACCTTGACAACCAATGCACTGGTACTTTGAAATTAGAAAGAGACTGTTTCGCTCCTGGGTAGAAGTGACTCATTCATTTAAACACACACACACACACATACACATCACATAGTCAATATTTGTGTGCATCAAAGATTTCTTTCTCTTTACAGAATGTGATTTTGATGCTGCCACTGCCATGATGCTGTTAAAGTCTGCCTCTGAGCAGAACTCATGTAAGAGACCACCATCATTTTGTCATCCTCTGCTTCTTTTTATTCATGTTTTACATCTGGTTTATTTTAATCAAGACATGCATATATTTAACTGTTCATATAATCACAGCAATCATGAATGTGTGTGTAATGAATATTGGCTGTTATGTTATTGATTTCAAATGAGGATCATCCAATCAAAAATTAGCGTTCGAACAATCCATTTGTGTTACAAATTTTTAAATAATCGTGAAACAAATGCAGCACAACTTTTTTTTTGATTATAATTAAAATGTTTCTTGAGCACCAAATCTGCACATTTGAATCTATGATTTCAGAAAGAATCGTGTTTCTCAGAAGATTGGAGTGGCTGAAAATTCAGCTTTGCCATCAAAATAATTAAATTTGATCTTACAGTAACCTTAATCTTACATTTATACTGTCTAATCATCAGTTTCACTCTGCTTATGATTTCTCAGACCCAGACCAAGAAGGACCCATAGATCTCTCCCGAAGGGACTTGGTGGTTGTGAGTCGGGATCCAAAGCAGGATCACAACTACAGCAGCACCCCTGTCCCGCCTTGCCCTCGCCAGATGCCTCTTTCACAGCCAGTCAACTTCAGCCTGAGTTTGTACCATGATCAGGAGGGAGAAGGCCGGGCTCGATGGCCACGCAACCCGCTGCAGGGCCAGTTTTTAGGGAAGAGGAGCAGGAGAGATTCTCGGTCTGACGTGGACGAGGAGCTCAAGGAGGCGGCCGGCTCGCTTCTACACCTGGCCGGCATTCGCACCAGTTTAGTCGCCTCGAGACGCAAGAGCAGGAAACTCAGTAGAAAATGAGCCCAGTTCACAACTCTAACTCCATCCTGTGGCCTGCCCAACCTCTCTCTTCTGGTTTGGTGTATCTTCCTTCTTGTTTGTAGTTCTTGGGGTGTTTTCTTTCCTTTGGTCTTTTTAACTGGGATAACATCCCGGTCCACTTATCAAACATGGCAATACAAACACAGGAGAGAAAAGCCATACTGACACGTTTTATGTTCAGAAAAGTATCCGATTTGAATGAACAGCCCCCATCAGATAGTTAATAACTAAGAGGGTTTGAAGATGTTAATTCATTTAAAAAAAAAAAAAAAAACGAGAGAGAGAGAGAGACTGTCAAAAAGCTTCAAGATTTGCATGCTTCCACCTCTAAATCAACAAACTTATTTATACAGAAAACGAATGCATGGATTTTCAAGCTCCCGAGACCTCTCATGCCTCACCATAGCGGGGGAAAAGATTTTTGAAAGTGCCATTGATTTTGGATCATAATATAAACATGATACAAAGAAGAAATGCAATAATTAGTCGACCTAAATACCTGTAGTTATTTTATTTTTGTACTGCTGGTTTATATATCGTGTGGTGGTGACGGCATGCCCCTGGGAGCCTTTTGCTGCCGCAGTTATGATGTCAAAACCATGTGACTCCTCCCGTGCATCCTGATTGGATCAGTTTTGCATCCCCATCCTGACCACTATGACTGGAGAACTGCTTGAAAGAAACCACTTTTTCTTGCATGCCCATCAGCCTCAGTGTTTCTCAGAAGCTAGCGATCTATATAATCAGGTGTTGTGCTATTCCACGTGCACTCACTGACTTGATTAAATCATTGCCCATGCTCATACTGCGTGCTTTTGGAGCGTACTAAATAGCGGCCAATCAAAACAAGAACCTCTTTACCTCTAATATAACACTCTCCTTGACTTTTTGTTGGCAGGAGCGACAGCTCTACCTGAATCGGGTCTTTATCATCTTTTTCTTGGTTCAAAATGTGTGACAAAGCCTCCAGTAGGGGGTGCTGTGTGGACCGCCTCTTTCCACTGCTGCTTTTGAGACCTCCAGAGAGTTCCCAGGGCATGAGAGGAAACCAGAGACAGTGTGAACTGCACAATAAACACGTCTGCAAGCTGAGACGGACGTTCTCCCATCATCGCGGCTCACGGATGGTGCTGATCATGGGAGAAAGGATCACTGGAACTGAAGCTGGGGAGAGTGGACATTATATTTAATGAGTTAAAGGTGATAGGATATCCAACCGGATGTGAAATGAGAACTGTGATACTCTGGACTCCTGGCCGTACTTATTTTTTTTCCTTTGAGATCGCCAAAGTTGCTGCTCACAAAACTCGCCTGGCTGTGTGTACCCTGTGGTCCCAGACCTTTAGGTTGTTTGTTTATGATTGGGTTTTTAAGTGTTTTTTTGAGGCTACATTAGGATTTTTATATACCCAAGCATGTGAAATTGTGAACTATAACTGCCACTTGCCCCCTTAGACTGGGAAACCAGAACTTTTTGTTTGAGTTGATTATTATAAAACTGCCTATCCTTGTGAAGCTCTTTCCCCGTCACTTTAACCATGGCTGCCAATTCCTCCCCTCCCAGCTGTACATAGTGCTACTAAAGAATGGAAGTATTAATGCAGGGAGGGGGACCGAGCAGTAGTTTTAGAATTTGAGGCCAATTCTGAAAACAGCTGCCTATTAATTATTGTTATTGTTATTAATATCAATTATTATTATATTAAGATATGGGTTGCCACTAACTGAGTTGCCACTTCCCACCGATTTTGTCATGTTTGTCTGCCATGTTTGTGGCAGTCTGAACTTGATTTTTGATTTTGTAAGCTAATCTCTGTTGATAAAAGGTTTATAAAGTTTATTTTTGCCAAAGATATGCAATTGTTGCATTATATATGGTATTAAAGAATAAAAGAGTTTTTTTCTTTTACTGATTTTTTGGTTGTTGTTTGTGATCTTTGACAATGAAGACAAGTATGGGAGCTTTGTGGGGTTCAGTTCATATGCTTATTTGAAATTTTCTGATCCAAAAGCTTAAACTTGACATAAACTGTAAATTTGTCCCTTAAATTGCTTGATCGGAATGTTGTTTTCAGATGCTCATCCAGTAAGATGTTGTACTTTGGTGAAATCAAGTTCTGCTGACACCTGTTTATCTCACTTGCACAAAACAGATTCAGCATTCCACAAAAAAATAATTAAATTGCAAACTGCGACTATTATGAAAACCAGGAATAAATGCATTTAAATAATACAAATATACTTCATGTAGGCTATTTAATCTCACTTTATTAACCTAAGTGTTTGCAGCTGACCTTAGATGATCCAATTAGCTATATGCACAGCTGCACTACTTCCTGAACTTAAACCTGCTCCTTGTTTCCTGTCTGCCATTATTGGACAAATTGATTAATCCAGGTGTGCCTGACCCATAGACAGTAAAAGAAATGGACACAGCGACCCCGTTGATTTCAACGGAGAGAGCTGAAGTTCAACATGGGCACTCACTTCCTGATAGCAGGGCGTTCTGCGCAGGCTCAAACTGAGCTTGACGGCGTAGTTGTAACGTAAGCAAACTGACCGACTTATAGTAGCCATGCCAAGAGAAATTTTAATCGTGCACAGAGACGGCGAATCGCGACCTGGAGCAACTTTTGGTAAGTATCGACGTCGTTCATACGTATAGAATTACGTTTTATATGCGCAGAAACGTATAATACTGACGTATTTACAGTACTAAAACGTAAATTATTTACGTATTGATAGCACAAAAAACGTAATTTATGAACAAATCCACCGACGTACACATTTGTACGTATCACAATTTATGCATATCGTAGCATTAATTATGTTTCGACTCTATTGCATTCCACTGTCTTATTAATTAAGTTTTCAGTCGCATTCCTAGATTCTCATGATACACTTTCCTAGATTCTCATGAGATCACGTTGCGATAAATTTACCGTGGCTGAGCTGGTTGAAGCGTAAAGCCTTGTTTAATCTTGACACGTCTGCATCCCTAAGACACCAAGGCTTTTTTTCTCTGATTTTGAAAATTCTTTGCCATCTAATTAAAATGCCTCCAAGACCGACTTGTGGACCGCGATCGACAGGTTGGTGACCCCTGTAACGTTCCTGTTTTACGGTCAATGACAAGAGTACTATCCTGGACATTTATCCCCACATAGCAAATAAGACAGCGAGGGAGAAGAACTAGTTACTAGAAACAGTCGAACTACATATTTTACACCACTGACAATGAAATGAATTAAAGATAACTTTATCATGTGATAATAACTCAGGATTTAGCAACTTGGGGGCCCAAGGCGAAGGTATGTATGCCCCCCCCCCCCCCTACCCCCCTCCGGTTTTTAAAAGAGAACGAAAAAAAATTACCAAATGAATCAATGAATGGTGGATAGGCAGGTAAAGCTAATCTACAGGTAAGTAAAGGTTGGAGAGGAGAATATAACCTTCCCCTTTAAACCCTGCATACTTCTTTACTCCGAAATGAAGATGGAAAGCAGAGAACACACAAAGTGTAGCACTACACAAACTAGTCACGATGGAACCCAACAGAGAATAAGGTTTCATATAACAAAATGTCTTTGCCAAAATGCCAGGAAAACCAGCACTGTTCATTCTTTTTTTTTAAGATCAAATCAATATCAATATAACCAGCAAGACAAGTAGTTATATATTTATTTACATATATCGATCACAAACAGTTACAGTACATATTTAGCAAAATTTCACAAACAGCCATATAATTAGCAAATATTATGTGTGTGTGTGTGTAAGAGAGAGAGAGAGAGAGGGGGGGAGACAGAGAGAGAGTGATTGTGTCTGTGTGAGACAGTGAGAGAGAGAAGAGAGAGCGCGCGTGTGTGTGTGTGTGTGTGTGTGTGTGTGTGTGTGTGTGTGTGTGTAAGAGAGAGAGAGAGAGAGAGAGAGAGAGAGAGAGAGAAGAGTGTGATAAGTGGGAGAGCACAAAGTTCAGAATAAATCATTGCCATATGGGTACATCTGTAGCATGAAATAAATGGTCTCAACTCCCAGGTGTCCAAAGGTAAATCCATTGGGACTATGAGTGCGCATCTGTGTCCATCTGTCTACACATTCGTGCAGTTCTTTGCTACTTCAAAGTCAACCAACACACCCCCAGCGCTGCCCTATTGTGGATAACTAATGATTAGTACATGAGTGTTTCTATTCACATGCAGCCAACCTCAACAGAGACTGAATTCCTGCTGACGAAAATTACACAGCATTGCAAGCTATTGCACTAGAAGCCCTGTTTCAGTCATGCATACTGTAGACAGGAAATGACAATGCTCCGTAATAGCAGGACAGACATGACAGCTTGTTGTCATTATTTTTCATCTTTCTCCTCAGCCCCTGCTGCGGATCGCCATGCTCCACACAGTGAGATGGACTCCCAGTAAAAGCTAATGTATGTCTTCACTCGTTCCTCTCTCACTTTGTTTCCATAAACATCACTCTCAGCCTAATTTCCAGCCGCCTATTTTATGTCCCAGCGTGCTCCGCAGCCTTCACCCTCCGCATTCTCCAGCTGCTACAATGGCCATTCTAGCTCAAAGGACTTGTCAACAACTGGGAAAAAAAAAAACTGAAAGCTCTTTTGTTGTGAGTTTGTCTGCATTATCTAAAGTGTCCTCAAACCACTCAGGGGCGTGAAGAACAGGGGTGGACTAGCTATCAGTGCTGTAAAGAGTGTGACTTTTAGCATTAGTTTAAATGGTTTGATTCAATAGACAGGGATTTCTTTGAAAACACTACTTTAAAACTTAAATGATATAAAAATGAAAAATGTGTGATGGTGTAAATGTGTTCTGCAATTAATGATTTTCAAATGGGTATGGCTAGAAGGTATAGGCATTTTATGTTACATTTCAAATTGTATTTACTATTATTTTAATTCCTTTAGTTTTATATTTTATTTGGTTTTTATTTTATCTACTACGCCAATGTTTTTTTTTTAATTTCTTCCTATTTAAATGAGTCATCCATGCAAAAGCAGCGTGTGGTGGATTTTCTTCCAAGCGGTCCCACTTTAAGTTATGTGAACAGGAAGTAGAGTGGGCCTACACTGAGGAAAAATTGTGAAAAAGAAAAAAAAAAATATTTATGGTGTGGTGAAATGGAGTGTTATGGTGCTAATGTAGTGCTCTATGCTTAATATCGAAGTGTTTTGAAGTCATAAGCTTTCTTTTTGGCAACACAACTGAGTAAAGCAGTCTTTAGGGTGACTGCATGCTGTCATTAATAGCTGTGTTCTTCTCAGAGAAATGTGTGTCACTGAAGGCCTCTAGGAAGACTCTGATGCCCTGATTGACTCCCTGGGGGTCACTCTGAGCCTCCAGAGTACAAATGAGGGGGAGGCAGAATGGGATAGATGGAGAAAACCAGGGCTAGATTAAGACCATATGCAGCATTGAATATGTGAAGCAGAAAGGTCTCGGTTTACCTTGTTTTGCACCAGCAAGCATCCCTACCCTTGTGAAAAATACATACTAAAATGTATTTGAAACTACATTGATTTTGTACCACTTTTGTGATTTTGAAACCACTTTGATTTTGTACTAATTATACTACAAATGTATGTACTAATATAAATACCCTGTACTTTTAGTATACTAAATTAGTATACGTTAACCCTCTGGGGTTTAAGGGGTTATTGGGGTCCTTCAGATATTTTGACCCTGACACTTGTGCTTTTTTCAGTTGCTTATAAACATATTAATGGCAAAGGTATCATTACACTCTATTCACCACAAGCAGGGCTTACCTACCCTATCTCACGACCAATTCGTACGAATTCGTACGAGTGATTCAAAAGTGGCTAATTCGTATTAATTCATACGACCTCACTCGTACGAATTCGTACGAATTGCCTAAACCCACATGATGGTTATGTTTAGGGGCAGGGTTAGGGGTAGATCAATCGTACGAATTCATAAGAATTGGCCAATTCGTAATATATATACGATTTCACAAAAATCGTACTAATACGTACGAGTGAGGTCGTACGAATTGTTACGCATTAGCCACCTCGTAAAATTCCTACGAATTCCCGTGAGATCGGGTTGGAATAATAGGTTAACAACGCTGAAGTAGAAGCACCTCGGTTGTAAGTCTAAACTTGATTTAAACTGTAAACTTGTCCCTCAAATCTGAC
>JAOTRC010000014.1:13587450-13600683 GCA_027497675.1 Cyprinella lutrensis | reverse complement strand
TCATGACTTCTGCTTTGATTATTTATGATCACCAGCCGAATTGTTTATATATTTATTTTTTATGAGAACATTTTAATTGTCGGGTCGGCAACGTCCGTGTGGTCAACGTAAAAGTAGCTCATTAGATCTGACAAATACAGGCGAGAATGAGTGTGGATTTAAATAGCTTCAGAAAGTGCCGATAAATCACTCTGATATGTCTATTGCTAAATGAACCAGACCTAATTAGGCTATGTTTAATATTTATTAAGTGAATTTACGCGTTCTCATTTCTTCATTGCATTAAGTGGAAAAGTCATAATTCTATAATCCTTAAACACAGTTTAATACAAACATTTTATTCGATTTAATAAAATGTAATAAGGATTATTAATTATTATTATTTAGCCTACAAAAATCTTAAACATTTTTACGATTAGCCTTTGTATTAGGCGGTTACGAAATTGGCTATTTTAGCGGATCGCATACTTTTAGTTTTGCATATGATCTTTCAAGTTTATTTGACGTGACATTCTGGCTAAATAACCAACGTAGCTAATTAAGTAGCCTAAAATATTATAATTGTTCAAAGTTTCAACTTTCTTTATCAATAATTTAAAAAGTGGTGGAAAAGTACACAAATAGCCTAACTTTGATTTTACTTAAAATGTAAAGCATAGCCTAAAACGTAGTTTTGATAACACTTTATTTTAAGGTCACGTTACATTACTAATGAGTAGGCTAGCCAAATATTAATGAACTACATGTAGGCTATATTTTCTATTGAGCTACCGTTAGGGTTTAGTTTAGGATTAGTTACTTGAAATATTTACTGTAGGCTAAGTAAAAAGTGAACGTCACCTTAAAATAAAGTGTTAGTCCACCGTATTTTTTTCGAAGTGAGACGTATGAACAAATGAGAACAAATTGAAACATATAACTCATTAAAGGCCTCCTTTTACTCTGAACCGGAGATGTTCTGATACAGTGATCAAATCCGAAACATAGGTGGAAATTTAATCATGTTAATTGTGTGCGTCACCTCTGGAGTGGAGATATAGACTCCTGATAAATAAAATCTAATGATTGCCACTCACCATAGCAAGAGATGTCCTGCAGTTTGCTGTCTTCAGTGGGAGTTTTGCATGTGGGTCTCTGCATGAACAGATGATACTTGCTGTACGGGCTCTCGGCTGAGCTTTCCTCCAGTGAAGGGCACTCCTGCTGGAAGGGACTCCTCGGCTTGTCCCCGTAAGCTTGACCTTTGGCGGGCAGGAAAGTGGGACTGTATTTGGAGTCGCTCGGCTGGAACGTCCTGTATGGATTGGCCTGTTGGACTCTTCCTTGCCCTGACGATGGGGGATAATATGAATCCATGGAGGTCATATCGCAGTATGAGACGCACGCATCTGCGTTCATACCGACAAAAAACTGACGAAAAGAATATCCTAACTTTTTTTTTTTTGTAAATCTAAACGTCACCCTCGCCCGAGTCTCCTCTCATTCACAGACGGCCACGCACTTTCTCTCTCTCACACACACACATACACACACCAGGGCGACAGCTGGAGTTGGTTAAAATGATTCAGATGTTTTCCAGAGACTAGGCAAAAGCAAATGCTAAAGCGTCTTTAAGATTAAGAGAGAGAGAGAGAGAGAGAGAGAGAGAGAGAGAGATGCGTGAATGGATGATGCCCTGTCCACTCGTCCTATAATGATGAGAGGTCAGATCGTGGGACTCGAACTAACACGTGAGAAACACAACGCGTGACATTAATGTAGTCTGATTTATGACGCAACTGACAGAGTAGCGCGAAAACGGAGCGAGCAAACATAACAGGCCTTCATAATACACAAACGCATCATTATAAACGAAAATATTTGAGAAATATAATTATTATTCAGTCAGATGTTCAATTTTCTGTTAAAGGATATTGAACAATGTTAGTGTAAATTAGTGTTTCTTAATAATAACATTTGAAAACATTGATTATTATGCCTAAAATGAATAAAAAAAACATGTATTGTAGTTGTGCAAGTTTACTATTTACTCGTTTCATTATGCATTTTCCAACATTGGACTTGGTCATTGATATAAATCAACCCGATCACACTTTATAGCACGCATGTGTATTGTCGTGTAATATACGCTAAAGTGAGTTTTTACGTGCATATGATACGCATTGGTTGGTTAGGTTAAGTTTAGGTTTGGGGTTGGGTGCGTGTGTATTATACGTTTGGCTAGAATTAGTGGTGTGAGGTGCGTGAGGTATTATACGCAAATGAACTGCGTTTCAATTGCACGCGAAAAACTGCGTCTCATGTGCACGTAAAAACTAATTTTCGCGTATAAATTACACGATAAAACACGATGCGTGTTATAGAGACGCATTTACGTGAGAACAGGCTGGTAAACGACATCAGTCTGCGGCAGACGGAGGATCTGAAGAAGGACTGCAGGAGCCTGATCGAGACGGTACGCAGCACATCGCCTGAAGCAACGATCATCATGTCTGGACCGCTACCCTCGTACCGACAAGGACTGGAAAGGTTCAGTAGATTATTTGCACTAAATGAATGGTTAATGTCATGGTGTAATGAACAGAAACTGTTTTTTGTAAATAATAGGAATCTGTTCTGGGAGTGACCTAGGCGCTACCGTGCTGATGGCCTGCACCTCAGCAGAATCGGAGAGCAGAACATCACCAAGATGCTTCACACCATATGACTAGTAAGTCAAAGTCCATATCAAAGTCTTTGGTGTAGTGTAGAACATTATATAGAAACTGTATCTATTCCTTGTTTTGTGAGGCCAAACAATAAATCCAATATAGGATCTAGGAAAAATCTAATTGAAATTAAACCAGAACATCTCAATATCAGTGAACAAAAACAATTTATAAAACTAGGTCTTCTAAACATTAGATTGCTCACACCTAAGGCGGTTATTGTAAATGAAATGGTCTCAGATAATATTTTCAATGTACTTTGCCTTACTGAGACTTGGCTTAAACCAAATGATTATTTCAGTCTAAATGAGTCAACTACACCAGGATACTGTTATAAGCATGAGCCCATGTGATCGGTCGTGGCGGTGGTGTTGCAACAATCTATGAAGATTTTCTAAATGTTACTCAGGTCACAGGTTTCATTCGTTTGAAGTACTTTTGCTAAATGGTATGCTCTTAGATGTAAGAAAGAAATCCCTATTATCTTTTAGCCTTGGCAACTATTTAGACCTCCAGGGCTCTATGCTGATTTCCTAAAAGAGTTTGCATACTTTCTCTTGGATCTATTGGTCAATGTAGATAAAGTAGTAATTGTTGGAGATTTTAATATACAAGTAGATAACAAAAATGATGCATTAGGGGCTGCGTTTACAGATTTATTAAACCCCTTTGGGGTCAAAGAAAACGTCAGTGGCCCCACTCATCATTTAAATCATATACTAGATTTAATATTTCATATGGAACCAATCCAACCAATATAGATATTGTACTGGAAAGTGATGATGTCACTGATCATTACATGGCAACTTTGTCATTTTACACCACGTTATAGACCAGGCAGAACAATCCATCCAACCACTATAGATAGATTCTCAAATAGCTTACCTGATCTATCTCAGCTGCTCAGTGAACCCAAACAAAACATATGAACTAGAGGAAATGACTAGCAATTTGAGCCCCATTTTCTCTAGTACATTAGAAATTGTTGCACCAATTAGATTAAAAAAGGTCAGAGAGAAAACTAAAGCACCATGGTACAACAGTACTATGCATGTTCTCAAGAGAGAAACTTGTAACTGAGAGCGTAAATGGGAACAAACTAATTTAGAGGTCTTTAGAATCGTGTGGAAAGACAGTATGTCACGTTTTAAAAGGCTCTAAAAGCAGCCAGGGCTGAGCATCTCCGCAATCTAATAGAAAATATCCAAAGTAATCCAAGGTTTTTATTTAACATCGTAGCTAGACTAACAAATAACCAGACATCACCAGAGTAAAATATTCTGTTACAGTGTAGTAGTAATGCTTTTATGAATTTCTTCACTGAGAAAACAGAAAGCATCAGAAACACAATTGTAAAAGTACAATCTTTTATGTCTTTTGATTCAGCCTCAAGAACAACTACACCGCTTTACAACTATATGACAGAAAGAGCTAAATAAACTTATCATTGTATCTAAACCAACAACATCTTTAATAGATCCAATACCCACTAAACTACTGAACGAAGTGTTACCTGTAGTGGAAGAGCCTCTCTCTATTATTTACTTGTCTTTATTTTTAGGTCATGTTCTAAGATTATTCAAGCTGGTAAATAATAAAACCTCTCATTAAGAAACCACAGTTAGATCCAAATAACCTAGCAAACTACTGACCAATTTCAAATCTTCCATTTATGTCTAAAATACTAGAAAAAGTTACGTCTGCTCAATTGTGCTCTCTCTTGCAAGAAAATTGTTTTTGGCCCTCTGCTATTCTCAATATATATGCTGCCACTTGGTAATATTATAAGAAAATATTGAATTGATTTCCACTGTTATGTTGATGACACTTAAGTATATATTCCATCACGACCAGATGAAAACAACAACTCATCTATATTGAGTGTCTGAAAATGCAGAAAAGTTAGTTTATGCATCTTGTGGCTAGATTACTGTAATGCTTTATTAGCCGGGTGTCCTGTATACTTAATAAACAAGCTACAGTTAGTGCAAAATGCTGCTGCTAGAGTTCTTACTAGTTCAAGAAAATATGATCATGTAACGCCAATTTTATCATCTCTACACTGGTTACCTATTAAGTTCCATATCAATTACAAAGTCTTACTGACCTATAAAGCCCTAAATGGTCTCGCTCCTGTGTATTGAATGGACCTTCTATCGCCCTACAATCCATTGCGTCCTTTAAGATCATTAAATTAGAGGCTTATGGTCATTCCTAGAATATCCAAGTCCACTAAAAGAGGGAGGGTGTTCAAATATTTAGCTCCTAAACTCAGGAATAGCCTTCCTGATATTTTTCAAGGCTCAGACTCAGTGTCCCAGTTTAAAACTAGATTAAAGACTCTTTTTCCAAGCATTCACATAATGCAGCTTACCTTTTCTACTACTGTTGAATCAGATCGAATGCATGAATATTGTGAACAGCAGCTAAGCTAATTATTCCCATCTGCTTTTCTGCTGTTATATCGGGACGTTAGTCCCAAGGTAAATGGTGTTCGTCAGCTCCAGTTTGTATCCAGCCTCTCACAGATATTTCAAATGCCCCAACACCTGCGATGAGATTACTAAATGCCTGTGAAGAGACGACTCAATGCGATATGTTATGCCCTAAATTAATACATGATCAACTAACTGTATTTTTTATGTTTATTTCTGAAATGCACTTTATGTAAAGCTGCTTTGAGACAATATGTATTGTAAAAAGCACTATACAAATAAATTTAAATTGAATATGACAGCATAACATTTATTCCATAATGGTAATTTAATACACCATTGTCTATTGTTTATTCATGTTCATTCAAAATGCCTTACTTATAATGCAGTCAATATGCATTACTATAGGTAGGAAATAACATTGGCCTGGAATAATAAACGCTGTAAAAGTAGTAAAACTGACAAAACTCAAATTATAACAAATTAAACTTTAGTGATGTACCATTCAAAAATAAATAAATAAATAAATAAATAAAAATGATTTAGATGTCCACTATTTAGCTCATTTGGGCACTGAAGATTTGGGAACTGAAGGAAGAAGGTTCTTGTAAAATTTTCTAATTTTGTATTTGTAAATATCTTTACGCTATATCTCTTTTAATCAGTTATCAATTATATGCTGATGGCATCACTGCCATGGCTTTAATAAAGCATGCTGTCTTCACCAGAACACCTACTCGTGTCTTCTATAAGCTTTGGTCGAGCCTCAGGCAAACTCCCCCAATTTACCTGTCAGGTACTGCAGGAGGGATGAGAGGATAAAAAGAGAACTACTTCAAATTGGAAGGAGTGCTAATAATAAAGATGAAAAGAGAAGGAGGATGGAAGAAATGACAAGCAATAAGAAGATGATGTGTTGTACTTGGTGTCCTGGTTTAGCTATCCCTTTCATGCTTCCGTCTGAGTGATAAGCTTTTTCTTTGCCCTGCAGAGAAAAGAAGCCAGCTCTTTGTGTCTATTTCCACGCTGCAGAGATCACGAGATATGCGTTTATGATGTGTTCTACGCAGCATGGCACCAGTAACATAGCATAAAAAACCTGCTGAAAATACAAACACGACCCGTAGAGTAATTGCATTGTGTAAGATGATTACATTCCATAAGGATTTATACATGTTCATTCTGATAATTATGAAAACATCTGGGATGTGGAACCAATCGCAATGTAAACACACTCGTGTTGCTTTCTTTGCACCATCACCACTCCTCAATACTGGAAGCGTGTGATTTGATGGGAAAGCTTGACATTCTGTCCTCTGGTTGGAAATCGTCCAACTACAGTGATAGGGCCATCTCATCAAAGGACAATAGCGCAACTGTACAGAGCCCCTGCCGGTAGGCCATCTTGTGAACATGAACTGTATTCTTTTATTTTCTTTGGTGGTGTAATAGGTCTATCTTAAGCAGCTTTTGGAGTTGGGACATCATATGGAAGACAGACAATGTCATCGACATCCAGCCGTGTTTATGATTGCAAGGCCATTGGCATGGTACAGCCCGTCTTGAAATGAGATTGGTAACTGTGGTTCCGGGTGGAAAATCTCACTGTTTAAGTATTCACAATACTCAAGGTCATAGGATGTGGCTCCTTCAAGCTTACATGTTTAGCTGGAAGTTTTAAATTGCATTTTGCTTTTTACTATCCAAGGTAAAGCCATCCTATCATAAGGGTTATCTTCAATAGCAACACATTTAGCGGAATATAACTGGCTGGATATTACGCTCCAGAGAGCAAGACATTTCTAGGGCATAAAACTTTTTGCCACACCCACCAATGTCTGGTGACTTAATTAATTATTATTATTATTTTTAAACCAGCCATGAAACATAGATTAATCCTTAGAAAACGTACAAAAGTTATTCAGTGAAGAGCAATACGTGATTGTTCTTTGTCTTTTGTTGTTTGATTACCATTAAATACATACAGCAGCAAGAAAATTAGGCTGCTGTCAGTTAAAGGGTTAGTTCACCCAAAAATTAAAATTATGTCATTAATGACTCACCCTCATGTCGTCCCAAGCCCGTAAGACCTCCAGAACACAGTTTAAGATATTTTAGATTTAGTCAGAGAACTTTCTGTGCCTCCATTGAAAATGTGTATACATGGTATACTGTCCTTGTCCAGAAAGTAAATAAAGACATCATCAAAGTAGTCCATGTGACATCAGTGGGTTAGTTAGAATGTTTTGAACCATCGAAAATTCATTTTGGTCAGAAAATAACAAAAACTACTACTTGATTAAACATTGCATTCTTTTCCTGTTCTGCGTTCATGAGTCGGCAGTGACGCTGGTGACGTAAGACACAGCTGACGTGTTGTCTGGTTACTGGTTACTGAGAACACATCAGCAGTGTCTTACATCAACAGCGTCACTGCGGACATAACCGGAAAACAATACACTGTTTAATAAAGTCAGTTTTTGTTGATGATGTCTTTATTTCCTTTCTGGACAATTGATGATACTCATAAATGTTTCTTGAGCAGCAAATCAACATATTAGAATTTTAGGATCACATGACACTGAAGACTGGAATAATGATACTAAAATCTTACATTTTTAAATATTTTCAAACAGAACACAATTATTTTAAAGTGTAATAAAATTCACAATATTACTGTTTTTTTCCACTGTATTTTTTATTAAATAAATAAAAAAGGCACACTCTAAAAAATGCAGGGTTAAAAAATAACCCAACCTTAACCACGCCGCTGGTTCACTATAGGACAGAACACAAGCTGGGTTGGTTTGACCCAAGTGCTGGGTTTCTCCATTTAACCCATAATGTTGGGTCTTTCATTTGACCCAACCAGTGGGTGAAATTGACCATCTTGCTGGGTTGTCTTACTCGTGTGCTGGGTTATTTCCTCTATCATTGCCTGATTAAAATTAGTAACAAATATTTTTTATATTACTAATGTAAAAAATTGATTTTCTCTGTAATACTATAAACCAGAGGCCACTGTGATTTGAATCATTTATTTTTATTTATTTTTTATTTTTATTTTTTTACATTTTTAATACATCTCTTTAATATTTTTTGTAAACAATTAATACAATTATACAATGTATACTCATTCTAAGGTAAAAAAAAAACATAACGGTTCATTAAGTAAGGTCTTTATACACCATTGAAAACTTAGTTATGTATATAATATTGCATTTCTGTTAACAGATCCTCCTAAATATAACACAATGCATCTTTAAAAGTCATTAAGCAACTATGAACTCTTATATGATTATGATTTCATTTATTAAGATGTGTTGATTTATTAAGAATAGCTACAAAAAAAAACATAAAATGTGACTAAATATCACAGGGTTTTCCTCAAATTTGACAGAGGATGACTCTTTTCCATTAATTTGATACACTGCTTTGTGTATTTAACATGAAAAACAAAATAAGACTTTGAAAGAAAGATCACCAGCCTCCGGCAAAGACTCAGTCTCGATGGCGTGGCCTGGAACAATGGCAACAGTCTGACGTGTTCCCCTCGTCACATCCCTGATGCTCCTGGTCATGTTGGTCCCCACCTGTTGATTACACACAATCACTTAGAGTGTTGCAATATAACTAACATGCAAGTTAAACTTTTTTTGTGAAAGTATTTATATTTTTTATTGCAAACATGACCAAATATGGCCAAATGTGAAAAACAAACAAAATGTCTTTTTACACATCTAAACAGACAAGCAGTCTAAAATAGTCTGAGATTCAGGATAAGACAAAAACACGATTTGGGAAATGGATTCATGATGTACTCACTCATTATAAACATTTTGTAAAATTTTGAACACAAAAAAGTTATGGACTGCAGCTTTAAATATTAACAAAAATCTATTTTTAAAATATTTTATGTTGCAAACAGAGATTGCACCTTTAAATATTCTAAACCTAAATTACTTTCATAGTTATCAAGCATATCAAACGTCAACCCTTATTGAAGTAGAAACACTAAAGCAAAACTTACAGGTTGCATGTCAAGGACCTCGTCGTCTGTGCCTCTGTGGTGAGTCTGAAGCCGATCTCCTCCTCTCCATAACGTTAGATGGATGGGGAAGCAGAGTTTGCAGGACTCCGCTGTCAGGACAGCTGTCTCCCCTTTACCAGCAAAACAAAATGAGCAAAGTTGCATTAACATTTAAATAGTATGCTGTTTATAACAATTCATATTTTTAAAGTATAGCATTTCTGACTTTTCTGCCCTGGTGTTTAAAATGGCGCATTGTGAATATAACAAAAACGATTATTTGGCCTCAAACATCGCGCATACTTGGTCCATGACCACTGCCTTAATACTAGGCTATATCTGGTAACTTATGCCTACCTCGGGTCTTAACAACTTGTAACGTTAATGGGTTTTCGGGACGAGAACATATGAAATCGATATATTTATCCTTGCCTCCAGTCGCCGTTTGTAAAGATCGCAGGTCATACAATTCCCCTACAGCAATAACGATCCGTTCATCGACATTACAGAAGAAACAACCGGGTGTGTTTCCCGAAAGCATCGTACTATGATCGCAAGTTCCGTCGTTACCAATAGATTTCAATGGAAATTGCGACCAACTTGCGACCATAGTTGGCCAACGATGTTTTCGGGAAACGCACTGGTTGTGCTAGAACTTACCCCCGTCGCTTCTTCTGACGACAATTTCTTTAACGCGTGCCAGCAGACTTTTCACACACAAGTCAATAGACTTTTCCCCCGCAGTTTTTACGTGCGAGCCCGGGACTAAACAGCCTATGCGCGTGTACGGTTTCATTCAAAAGGCTTTCCTCACGTTTAATTACTAAACGTACGGAATAAATACGATATTTACGTGATGAAATTAATATTTAAACTGCGTATTTCTTTCAATAAGGCTGCTGGTTTACAACTGACGCGCCATTTTGTCAAAAAAAAAAAAATCTAACCCTCTAGCTGAACTATTAAATGTTTTACAGAAAAAATACGTTACCCCTCACACTTCCATATCAAAGACTGTATGCTGAAAAGTGAAATTATTAAAAATATTGGTAAACATTTATAAACTTACCATAAACACTGCCTTTTCCGAGTAACGTCCTCCTCGAGTCAGAAGTGAAGAATCCAGAAAGTTCCGCAAAGAATAAACCAGTTGCTGGGTCAAAATAACCCAACCAGCTGTTTATTTGTGAATTACCCTCTTACAAATCATTTGACCCAGCATGAGCAACCCAAATAATGGGTTTACTGAGCCCCAAACAACCCAGCATTTTGACCCAGCACAATCAACCCAGCAATTCAACCCAGAGTGTATATATATATATATATTTTACTTTATACACGTTTGTCTTACACAAAATAGCATCGAACTAACTGGCTACTATACACACAAACAGATTTATTCAAAAGTTATAAGCATTATTAGAAATTTTGTTATATCTTTGACCAAAAGGTGGAGCTGTCTTGAAATATTTTTAGTAGCTTCAGTGGATGATGCTGATGGCACAAACTGAGTTTCGTAATGTTACACTAATGCATTCGTTGAGTATAGAATGTTATGTTCTGTTATAGCGCCACCAAGAGGCTCAGTCTTACATTTATTTTTACTTGTCCTCAGAGTGAGCCCATACAACTGTGTGACAATTTTGGTGGAAATATCTCGATTAATTTCGGAGTTATAGACAAGTTTCGGAGTTATTTTCATAACTCCGGAGTCATCGGAGTTATACTAAAAATAAATAAATAGCTTAGTAGTTATAGTTATATTATAGTAGTTATTTAGTAGTAATACTAAATAGATATAGTTATAGTAGTTATTTAGTATTTATACTAAATAAATAAACAACAAATAAATAAACAGCTATACTAAATAAACAGCTTACCACTGTGAAACATCCTGCAAAGGTTGTGTTTGAACAGGTTCTAATCGATTCTCTTCATCTATGTTATCCGGGTCTGATTCAGGCTAAAGTTGATATGGTAATATATTTGACATTTTTGCAATAACAATCAGCGCATGCATCTCCAATTTATGGCAAGATGCATGACCTTTCTGGGCAACGTGCGGTAAGCTGCTGTCAAATCACAACACAGGAACCGCTGGCACAATCTGAACAGTTACATATTTCTGAAGGAGGGACTTCATAGAGCAAGGAAGTCATCGAACCGTTTTTTGGACAGTGAAAACGTCTCGGTTACGTATGTAACCCTCGTTCCCTGAGTACAGGGAACAGAGATATGTCGTCGGGGGAGTTCCCTGAAAATTGGTATCACACTAGGGAGTCATTGCCTTTGAGAGAATTAAAAATGAGCCAACAAACATTGGCATGTAAAATTTGCATTCCACGAGCTGCCTACCAGCGAGGGTATAATAGGCAGAAGTAAACATTACATAACGCTTTTCATTGAGGAACCGAACAGAGTCCAGTCCTCCGCGAAGGTACAGCAACATGGCGAAGGGACAACACGTCTTCGTTCCCTGTACTCAGGGAACGAGGGTTACATACGTAACAGAGACGTTCCCTTTCATCCTGGGAACTCCAACATGTCCGGAGCCACCACACCCGAAGGGGGTAGTCCCACTGAGTCATCACCAGATGATGATCACCAGCTGCGGCTGCCATATGCCCCAGGAGCCTCTGAAATTGCTTCAGTGGAACCGCTGTCCTGCCTTTAAAGGACCTGAGGCAGGTGAGCACTGACTGGATGCGTTCATCTGTGAGGCGTGCCGTCTGGGCAACCGAGTCCAACTCCATACCGAAACAAGAGATCCTCTGCATGGGGCAGAGTTTGCTCTTGTCCCAGTTGACCTTGAGATGCCGCCGTAACACCATGTCCCAGTGATCACACAACATATCTCGTGAGTGAGCCAGAATGAGCCAGTCGTTGAGATAGTCGAGAATGCAAACGCCTTGTTCTCTCATGGGAACAATGGCCACCACCGCGACTTTCGTGAAGACGCGGGGTGATAGAGCCAGCCCGAGGGATAGGACTTTTACTGATACGCTCGACCCTCGAAAGAAAACTGTACAAATGGTCTGTGTCGAGGAAGAATAGAGATGTGAAAGTACGTGTCCTTCAGGACGATCGCTGCAAACCAATCCTGGGGACGGATGCATTTGAAAATGCGCTTCTCCATGAGCATTTTGAACGGGAGTTTGTGCAGGGCCCGATTCAAAACTCGCAGGTCCAGGATTAGCCGTAACCCACCGCCTTTCTTGGATACGATGAAGTAAGGGCAGTAAAACCCGGACCTCATCTTGGCAGGAGGGACCGGCTTGATCACCAGCAGGACATCAATTTCTTTCCGCAAGACAGGGACCTGAACCTGGGAGGCCGGTGTGCAAACTGAATTGCATAGCCGGACCGAATGGTGCGGATGAGCCATCAGAACGGATCTGGAAGAGCTAACCAGGCTTCCAGGAACCAGCTCAATAGACCCACCCGAACTACCGACCTACATCAATCTCTTTCCACAAGACAGGGACCTGAACCTGGGAGGCTGGCGTGCAAACTGAATTGCATAGCCGAACCGAATGGTGCAGGCTTCCGGGTACCAGATCAATAGACCCACCTGAACCACCCGCGTACCCACGGAGGGGCAGCGAGGTACAAGACAGGGACCCGGCTCCAGTGGCAATGAAGACACCGAAAGTGGGGTCTGGGCGTGGAGCTCGTCAACGACCTGCTTCCACCGGGGGGCAGACGGCAGGGAAGGCCTATTGGCTTTCCGCTGCGGGCTGCTCCATGGCGAGGGGAGGGGGAGAGACGAGGCACGAGGCCCTGCCTCCTTGTAGCTGGTCTCTGCCCTTCTGGGCACAGCTGCCGACAGGATCGATGTAATCAAGGAAGCGTCGCTGCTATCTGCGGACTGGTGAGAGCGGAATGAGAGCGATGCTGCTTGGAGACAGCATCCACTGTCGTTCTGACCCTCTTGGGTGGAGGAGACTGTGTGCCCATCAGTCTCGACCGAGGATGACCTGAAATCAAGTCACCTTTATTTATATAGTGCTTTTTACAATACAGATTGTATCAAAGCAGCTTCACAGTGATAACATGAAAA
>JAOTRC010000014.1:13561231-13575281 GCA_027497675.1 Cyprinella lutrensis | reverse complement strand
CCCTTCCAGAGCTGAGATATTGAAACTCAAAATTTTGACCAGAAAAAAAAACGACAGTGTTACCCCTTATGTTTTTTTTCGGGGGGTGAAAAATTAATTTTCGGGGATTCTGTAAATCATCTCATATTCATATTTGAATTGTTTTTAAAACCGTAAAAAAAGACATCTCCCTGACAAATGGGATATATAAACACTATGTACAAAGGATAGTAGCCTACAGATAGTAGCCTTCCATATTATAAATTAATTATATGAAAATGGAAGCTAAAATGAACTATAGGAATGGCTTATGCACTCAAAGATGAGTAATTAATGTTTCCAAGAAAATGAATTCAGTCATTTTTCATGTTAAGCATACTACATGGAAATGAAAAATTCATTCAAGTCCATTTATGCAACTGAAACATATGGGAAACTGTCTCTCCATTATAAGGAATATCTTGGCATAATTAAATATATTTTTAGACCCAGGTAATGAGAGCCATTCATTAAACTATAATCCCTCCAAAATAGTTTTTTTTTTTTTTTTTTTTTTTTTTTTTTACAGAACGGTAATGCATTTCTAACTGCTTAAATCATGTTCATATGCCAGGTCGATTTTAGATAGTGAGAAAAGCATTAACTTGAGGACAACAGAACAGGATGTTAAATTCAAGGTGCTATGTCACAAAATCAATCATAAAGCACCTTCAAGGCAAAGCCTCGTGATAAATGAAGTCAGTACTGAGAGAGATGCAGTCTTTTTTCATATTTCATCCAATTTTAAAACCAAATGTGATCATTTTTGAAGCTAACGCAACATTTGACTTGTATCAATTCGTCTTATGAATTGAAGACCCCAACCCCACCACTCCCTCCAAACTTTGATTACAACAATTAAATAAAAGCATCACAGAGGTTTTCTCAAGGCCGGCCGCGACAAACCTCCAGCCCAGCTGCCCCTCCCTCCCTCCCACACTCCCTCTGCAAAGTGTGTTGAAATGAGGCCTGATGAAAAGTCTATGGCGGGTGTGAATAATTCATGAATCATAAATTACAGCGTATGCCTCCCTGTAGGGGTAGTTATTTCACACCAGCTGTTTCGTAGCCTCCTCCTGTGTGGGAAATTAAATAGAGGCGGTTTTCTGAACTGTCCACCGCCATGACCAAGTCTCAGTGCAGACCACCTAAGCCAGAGCTTTATCGTGACATCTTGATCTTTGATACAAAAGGAACAGAACTGTGTGTTTTCTTTGTTATGCCGGATCGATGGCTTTATTTATTATTTGAACACCATACAACTGGCTGCTTAAGCCCCGCTGGGAGATTTTTTTTTATGTGTGAACCATAAAGAAGCACAGTTTTTATATTAACAGGACATTACAGTGAAAGAAACAAATAAATGAATCCAAAAAGAGCCGATGCTGAGAAAAGGTAATATTTCTGATGCAAGTGGAGATTTGTAGGTGCATTGTGTAATATCAGCCCGTTATCATCCTTTAGCGTCATATGTGACGCTATATGACAAAAGGGCGAAATACTACGCACATGGCACCCTTTATCGTTAATATAACACGCGAACCCCACACCTAAACCTACCCATCACAACGCGTGTTATATTAACGAAAACGGGTGCCATGTGCATAGTATTTGGCAGTTTTGTCATATAGCGTCATATATGACACTAAAGGATAAAGCGTTGGTAATATTTAGGAGGATCTGTTGACAGAAGTTCAATATAATATACATAACTATGTTTTCTGTGGTGTATAAAGACCTTAAATAATGAACCGTTATGTTATTATTACTTTAGAATGAGCCATTTCCATATAAATACACCGCGGTCACATACCCTTACGTTAAAATAGAAAATTTATTGCTGACATGTTTCTCGAGTACCCCTAAATGGACAAATGGATTTCGTCATTGTTGTTCTTCGAATGTGTGAACATGTAACAATGATATTGATGAACAAGTAACAATAATATTTGCAATAACGTTGCAATATCGTTTTACTGAATAATTAAGTAAACATAATTTCTTACTCTATCTTTTTGAAGAAACATCATTACTTAACTGGCTACTCCCTGCAGTCTCAGACGACGACATCTTTTCCTGACGGCCATCGTATTTTTTGGTGAGTGCAATTCGCAACCTCACCACTACTAGATCCTGCTAAAATTTACACACTGCACCTTTAAAGTAGGGACGCACTGATAAGAAAATTTTGGCCGATAACCAATAATTCTTACTGATTTAAAATTATTTTAACATACGTCTCTTTAGATTTGCTGCAGCATGCCGGGTTGAACGATAACCCGATTTAACCAAAACGACCATTGTTGGGAGTTGGCCATTTTAAATTTGGTCGTAAATTGACTTATTTTACAAACGCATTGGTAAGCCGTTAAAAAACTCTGATATGTGTCTTCAGTACATGCCCTGAAGGTACTCCTCTTTTCAGGGCAGCACCACCTTGTGGCGTATATATAAAAATCAAAATAACTTTTGATTAAATCAGCCAAATGCAATTGTACCTGTTCTTAATGGATTCCTTGGATCATGCCAAGAAAATAGAGACACATTTTGTCATAGGCAACTGAACTTCCTGTCCGCCATTTATATTTTCTTCAGAAATCTACTTTTTCTTTCTCTTCCAAGACTGTTGGTCACCAAAATCGAATATCGATATCATCTTCAGGACATGCCGGAAAAAGTTAGGTATAGACACAACCATTTTCATATAACAAAGTTGATGGCATGATACCAAATCAAATCTGAGGTTGTAATATCTCTTTAATGCTTTGGCATATTAACTCTAAACTTTGCATGTTACACCATTAATTTGGTCTCCACTACCTATTGGTCGAAAGTGATAAACCATTAAATCGTATATTAACAGTGACTATATTAATGATTTTTCAGCCATTTTGCCTATAATCATCTTATTATTTCTTAAATTGCTCATTGTTGCAATTGGTCTGATCCTGCCAGCCATGTTGGCATGACTTATCATGCCTTCTTTGTGCTTGACCACTTAATGGCTGCTTGCAGATATACAGGATTTTTTACCATTTTGAGTGATTTGGCAGTGGGTTTAATCAGTTACATTATTAATAGATATGCTCCTTCGTCACCCCCTCAACCTGTTTCCCTTAGTGTTTCTATATTTGTAGAAAAGGCATTTTCCATATAAAAACACTTACATTGTTTAGGTTTCTCTGATGATGTTAATTGCTATGGCAATTCTTGATGCAGCATGAATGACCTACAGAGGCAAAACATTTTTACAGTCAACAGAAATTCAAAACACTGGATTAAACTGACTAGCAAAAAGGCAGCGTTATCCTACTAATGTGGAGTCGTCTCATTGGGGCTTGACATCAGCCTCTATTTATGAGATTAATCAGACTTATACAACATAAACATATACAATTTACAGTATATCTGCACAAAATGCGTAAGTGAACTTGCTAGTCAGAATGTGTAACTCCTGTTGTGGATGTGCTATTCCCTGAAACATGGCAACTAAACCTAAAGAATTCACAACATTTTATTACAATACTGTTCTCATTATCAGAGTTATTATTGTTGTGCATCATAGTTATTAATGTTGTGATCCATTGAGGAGTAATTATGATCGGTTCAGAAATCGTCAGGCCAATCAAATTGCCAGGGCGGGCTTGATACGCATAGACATCATATAGAGATAGACACCCTATCGACTGCTACTGCCTATTGGCACGGACCATAGATATATATATATGTACACTAGATGTCACTTTGGCTAGAGCAGTACTTTAGAACGAATGTGTCAACAGAGTCACCATCTTGGAACAGGGGAGCCCCTCCACTTTAATGCATCAGAATCAATGTAGACAAAGGTCTAGCGGAAATAAAATCATAAATCATCATGAATGCGATTTTCTTTTTCTTTTCTTTTTTTCTTTTTTGGTTCGTTCCAATGGTCAGACATGTATTTATCATTGATTCCAGAAAAAAAAAAAATAAATAAAAAATTCTTCCAAGTTCAGATTGCATTCGTGTGAACATCATACACAGCACAAAAGTCCGACACCATCAATTAATTCAAAGTAAAGGCAGAGATAGCAACGTTACCTAGCTACTCTCTATGACAAGACCCCTGTTTCAAGATGGCGGCGGTTTTGACACATGCTTAGAACCCCAAGGTGACGTCTAGTGTACATGTTTATGGGCACGGATGAGCCGTGGGGCCGCCATCTTAAACTGGTCACCTGCTCTGCTTTGTATAATCTGTTTGGCGGCTGCAATGAGCTGTCAGCACATTAATTAATCATATCTCACTGAATACAGAACTGATTTTCACACAGGGTTTTTTGCTGCAAAGGTCATACATGTAGCTATGCAGGACACATGGGATATTTTATTCACAAAATACAACCAATAGTACGGTAATGTTAAATCTTAAATCTAACTTGTGAAAAGTAATTCCACCGCGATAGATTTGAATGATTATGAATGGCAGATTTGAGCAGAAATACGCTGCACAGTGCTCTGGCATCTACTGCTGCTATGCAACACAATAGGAATATGACTGTTTCAAGATGGCGGCCGTATTTCTCAGTGCCCAGGGCATCTAGCTCTATATGATATCTGTGTTTATCCAATGATGGACAGATGATCTGCAGTTATGTAATCATAATCTTATCAAAGAGTGCTTGGGTTGAACTCAAAGTTGACTGCAGCTGGAGAATTTTTTTTTCTGGTTCGGTTAAGACACGCCTCATAATCAAAGCCCTATGGAGCAGTATCAGACTCACATTCTGACTAGAATATAAATATGACGAAGTCAGGCTAATGACAGACTTGTGTTGCACTTAAATGTAATTTTTCTTTTTGAGGTGATTCCAATCATATTTCAAGCAATTCAGAAACATCATGACAAACAGTGCACATCTAAAGCGTCTCAGTGGAAGAAAATATCATTATATATCAGCTTTAATATACTGTTTCGGCCAAGTTTTCTTATCAGGTTGATAAAATAAAAAATGAAAATCATATATCGGCCTCATACCGATATGAAGGCTGATATATTGTGCATAATTTAAAGATAAAATTTCAGCAAAGAATTTTCTTGTACCGTTGACTGAATATAATATGATATAGTAATGTTTTTAACAACAACAACAACAAAACCGCAAACAAAACAACTTGGCGTTCTCTACGTCCTTTGAAATGTGTTTTACAAAGACAATATAAAGAAACAAAGAACAAATGCTTCCATAGGTCTTAATATTTTATTTATTCATTTTGATTTTTCAAAACTATTTTTTCATAATAAATCTTCACTTTGAGGTCATCAAAGAATTGTCACAATAAAAACAAAAGAAGGTATTATAGAAAAATTGTACACAAATAAAAAAAAAAAAACACACAAAAACAAAAAGCAACATTTTATTCATAATGTCATATAGTTTATACCTCTTGTACATTCCACACAGTACAAGATAGCAGAGGAGAATGTTTGCAAACACTTTGGAAGGGTTATTTTCTCTATCTTTGTGCTTTTTTTAGCTAATCCAATACTCAGTTTTGGGGGGGCTGAATTCATTTGTTACTTTTTCAGATTTAGACTTGGAGTCCTAAATACCATGCATAATTTGTTTGGTCACTAAGACAAGCAAAAAGATATTGCTTAGACATATGGAAAATAAGATTTTGGACCGTTTGTTTGCTTTCCGAAACCAATACTCATACTCTCGTCTTTTAATGTTAACAGCAAATAAAAAATGTAAAAACAATTAACAAAAAAAGAAAGGAGTATGTCAAAAATAAGATGTTGGAGATGCACATAAAGGAGGGAAAATAAAAATCTGTATAGCTAATGGCAGAAACGGTTCTATCGCTATAGCAACACATTAACATTTAATTTTCTGTTTTTCATTTGTTTTCGCCTTGGTTTTTTCTTAAAAAAAGAAAAAAAAAATTGAAGAGCAGGTATACTGTAGTTGGCATCATCTATATAACAGGCTATAAAACACCACTTCAGCCACAGTCCAGAGAGCACACAGATAGTCTTTGCACCGTATATAAACATGTAATAAGATACTTTACGTGCATGGAGTTTTTCCTCAATCTATCCCGAATGGCCCCCAATGGCCCCGGTATTCCTCGTCATCATCATCGGCGTCATCTGTCATCGTTTTGACAAACATACAAACAGAAGAAAATCCAACAACCTTTTGACGTGGATTGATATTTAAGGCCTCCACAATTCTCTTTGTCACCAAGGGTTCTGTCCACCGAATGGAAATCAGTTCGGATCCTACCAAGGAGCGGTCCTTTCTCATCCAAACGTGCAATACTGCCATCAGAAAAGGGACTCAAGTACTTTGGCTGATTTAACAATCATAGGTAGCATCTCATTTGTAAGTCCTTCGTTCCTTTTCCATCCGTCCCATCGGTGAATGTCTGTTTGGATTGTTGAAGATGGGTTTTCTGGCTTTTAGAGGAAAAATGTTCCGGCAACACATATACAGGCAACATAATATGAAATACACTTAATTCTAACCAGCGGCCGTGTGTCTCAGCGATCCACAGCTGGAGTGACTATGTGGAGTCTTCTTGCACAGTACCATTTCGTTTTGTACACACTTTTCAGGAAAGTTCTGGTGTGCTTGGTTATAAAGTATGCTTTGTTGTTGTTAGTAACAGTATATTGTGCCTTAGTTCAAACTAAGACTTTGTCTTTTCCATTTTTTTTTCTCAATTACTATACACAGGTGGATCTCCCCTCCCTTTTTGTGTGAGTTCGTAGCACAGGATCTGTGGGTGGGTTGTACGGGGGTAGGGGGGGAGAAAGTCTGTGAGATCAGACGTAGTACTCCTTGTCCTTGTTCTTTTTATCTTTTTTATTTTTGGGCACGCCAATGGGCTTTTCTTTGACAGCAGCTCCGTTGGGCTGCGTGGCAGAATTACTAATATAGTTACGGCTCTCGTCCACGTGGTATGAGCCCTCGTCGCGGTTTCGGTATTTGTACATGGCATAGAGCAAGATTAGAATGCAGAGGGCAGCGGCCGCGACGATGCCGACAACCATGCCAGTGGTGCTGCTGGACTCCCGAATCACCTCCGGGCTGGGGTAACCCTTGGCCTCGGGCAGTGGAGGGTGAGCTGTAGACACACAGAATGAAAGAAGGAGAGAGAGAGAGGGCGTTCATTAAAGCAACAGGGATATCAATTTACCTCTATTATGACCTTAATGTTCTGAATGGTCAATCACAGAATTCAGAAGTTTCTTAATATTCAATATCATCCATGGCAACTGTACACTAGTCTGCTCAATTGGGTAATTGAAACACTACTCATGTCTCACACTACGGGCTCACTCTCTCTGGTTTCATACAAATGGCAGGCAGGCAAAAACATCCAGTTCACTTAGGCTTTACTAAACTTTGTCTATTTGCATCTGTATTTCTCCTAAATTCAACAAAAGTTGGCGTTCTAAGTCAACATGCTGCTCCACGATCGCTGTCTGCATCCTGTCATCACAATTGGAAAGCAGTCTCTCCTGTAAAATGTTGTCAGATCCAAATAGGTCATTTCTTTTTTTTTTATCAGCGACCAATCGTGAAGTACAATGGGGCGTTTAACTCTAAAAGCGATATCTCCACTTCAGCAGCACTTACATACACCAAACTTTCCAGTGTATTCCTACTGTATCTATATTCATAAGGTTTTTCATATATCAGTCAGATTCTGATTTACACAAGATTTTTTTTTTGCCTGTTTACAGTTTTCTTTTTTGATTAATGGAGTGATAAAAGAGATATCCAAATTCCCCTTTGTTAAACCCTTTGACTAATAAATCAACACAATGAAACAAGAATTTTGAATCTGGCTTTATCCAATGTTCTGGAAATGTATGCAAATTAGTGCATATTTAATGAGATACCTAATTTGTATATGTAAATATGTCATATGTAAACATAAATATTCTAAAACGTGATGAAAACAGATTTGTCTTAATTTTAGTAATGAACCGGGGATGTTTCATGCTGATATATATTCGTTTTTTTTTTCTACAGATTTTTCTCCATTCGATCAGCAACTGATGGATAGATCCAATTCTGCACCCTACATTTTTATTCATTATTCGATAATGTTTCACTCGGATGCATGTCCGAGTATAGAAGAAAATAAAAGGCTACTTCCTTTTAATAAACGGTAATATTGCTGCTAGGCCAATAGTTTTGTCCATTTTCTATTTTCTATCAAGATATGGAGGTTAAATTATAAACTAATTTCAACTCACAGTATTTCATGTCCATGTCTTTACTGTGTGTTGGGACCATTTATTACCTTGTCTGGGTGTATTTGGCAATAACATGGAGCTTAGTGTACATTGCCCCTTTCTCAAAAAACATCCAAGTAATTGTTCCAAATGGTTAATTTACATTTTTTTACTGTAATAACAACATTGCAGCTTCTCTCCCAACAGTAATAGAATTATTCAGTTTAAAAAAAAAAACAGAAATACTGAGAGGTTTGAAACTAGAAAGAACTTGAAAGAAACCCAAAAATCAATATCTTTGCCAAATTGATTCCTCTCCTGACGAGATGAGATATCCCACTGAGAAACTGCTTCACAGCACCGTACAGCCACTTCAGTAAACAGAATATAAACCCCAATAACAACACTCAACCTTGCAATATATGTATGTACTGCTGCTGAACGGACAAACTTGTACTGTAAGCTTGTGCTAACACACTTTGCTTATCAAACCGTCACAAAACACATCTGCCTGACACAGATAGAGCGATCAGAATGGATATGTCGCACATTTTCCACGAGCCGTGACCAATGAGTGAACCTTGCATCCTGCCTATTTATTCCTGGCAGGGAGAACGACGTGTTGGATGGAATAGTTTGTTCTGATTTATGTCTCAGGGAGAGGGGACAGTAACTGCGAGACAGTGCGACTTCAGGCTGAGCGTAAACACCACCTGTGCAAAAGCAGTTTACAGTTTCGGTCCGATCCGCTGCAACTCGCAGGTGCAGGAAAGGACAAAATAAAGCAGGGAATTATGGATGGCGACCTCTGCTTAAACATCTGTTTTTTTAAAAATGTCGCGTGGAAGGAGGACACCTTGACATCATTTATCTGAGACTGTTCAGCTTTGGCCAACATTTTATCTTTCTGCTTTTTTTCTGTGCTTATTAGCAAGATCTTTGCATGATTTGTCAGCATATTTTTTCATTATGTCATGTACATGCTTTCATTGCTCTGTGTATAATATGAATGCTGCATAGGCCACTAGCTCCTGTAACTAAGCCAGCTGAACGAATCCAGATTGGGTTAACCTTTGTGCTTCATTTTTCATGTCGAAAGTGGTTTGTGCAGTCGACTGAGTAGCCAGAATTTTCTGAATGGGGAAATAGGAAAAGCAGTATGTGCCTCGCTAGCATGCTCGCTGGCCTTTTCTGAAATGAAACCACAACAAAATCCGCCAGGTCTCACAATAAGTGATCTTTTGCCTATGTAACAATGTATAAAACGGGTAAAAAAAAAATGAAATGATGTGAGCTAAAATTATACAGAAGCACAAAGAAATTTGATAGGCACAAGTTTAAGTTTGTTTAATATAATGACCTATTTAAAAACTCATCTAAGAAATGAGCTCCCTCTGTGCCTGAAAGAAAATTAAAATACTATATTTACAGCACACACACAGGGTAAAGTATTTAATGATGTAATAATGTCTGTTTAAAGAGGCAAATTATACAAACATATATTTCAACACTCACTGTGAACACTGATAAATGTGCACATGCAGCTCAGGTAACACCGTGTCCTAACCGGCAACAAAATCATAAAAGCCCTTTCAAGTTAATCTGAGCTCCTGTTCGAATCAGCTGCAACAACCACTGAACGCGCTGGATTTTGTCAGTCACTCGGTTGCTATTTCTGCACTATAGTGCTGGAACATCAAACATGGATGAGCCTAGGAGAGGTTGTTTTTGGAAGTTGAGAAACATCAGATATTTCGAATCCCTCAAGATCCAGTAGAAACACCATAAAATGGATGCTGCCCGAAGACGCATCATGGAAGTGCCGAAAATACAAGATGTGTTCTAGGTTTGACGCTCTTCAGCTCGCCCTCGCGGTTTTAATTGGCTGTGGTTTTGTTGGGTTGAATTCTCGCATTCGGTGTGGGCAGAACAATGACCTTTCGCTGGAATCTCGTTGCGGATGCGGACACATTATTTCCCAAATGGTTTGCATTTTTCTGGTGGATAATGTGACGCTTGGCTGGATATATGATAAAATATTAATTGATTATGAAAAAAAAATATGATTTTAAACTATTTTTTGTGAAAGAGCATTTGGTAAAATGTTAAATATAATGATTGTTTCTCCTCAAATTATAGTGATGGCCACTACACAAGATAATTTCTTTCTTTTAACTTGTACTGTAGTAAAATTATCTTGCATGGAGTAGTTTCAAACAGAACAATGAACAATGGAGAACATTTTTGGTGGAAAAGAACACGTGAACAGTAAAAATATAAAAGAAAGATGACTAACCTAACCCACCTGAACTTGGGTCGCAAGGGTCGATGTCCTCATCGTCACTGGGACATTCTGCCGACGCTACCAGAAGATCATCCTGTACCAAAGAGACACAAAACAGATTGAGGGTTAGTCAAAAGTGCCTTGTGGTATCATTACAGTTTTCTAGGGCTGCTGTGTCATCTAAGGCCTCATACTGCAAGAAAGAGAGAGAGGGGAAAGAAAAGAAAATGTCATTTTCACTGCCACTCTGACATCTCTCACAGGTCCTCAGAGCTTTGACTCTCAGGTGCGATCAAAGGTGTCCTAACCGTGAAAGGTCACAACTTTTCCACAAAAATGACCCTTTCTGTAGATTACAACATGCCGAATCGTCTTACAGTACAGTCTTGAGAGACTTCCACATCAAGGCAGTTGGAAATATCGATCAGAGCAGCACAAACACACACACACCCAAAGATTTCACAAATCCCCTGACAAATACAATTTTGCTGGCAGTTAAAAACTGTCAGCGCAGAAACATGGTGTGAGGAGCATCAGATCCGCTCACATCCGTCCGTCCCGCTGGAAAAGAATCTCATCAAACGTGCCTTTTAATCTGAAATAAAACCATAGGAAGCACTTCTACAGACAAGCCATTTCAAGAGCAATGCACGGCGCTGAGACGCGCACAACACCACATCGTGAAGGAAATCTTGCCTCTGCTCCTGTGATGGTTCCAAAGGGAAAGAAAGCCATGTTGAGATTTCACGGTCTTTGAATCCCAAAGATGGTATCCGACAGTGGTTTAATAGCTCAGAAAGTGTCTCCGTGCAGGAATTCTCCATCAACTATGCAAAAAAGCAGCGAGCTCGACGTTCCTCTCAACGCTACGGCAGAAAATTACATCTGAAGATGTCGCTTTGGTGGCATCCATTTAGTGTCTTCACACTTCTCTCTCTCTCTCTCTCTCTCTCTCTCTGCAATTAGCCAGACTGTGTATACATTTGCCAGCTGGCCAAACGTGTACATGCATGTGTGCTTGTCCCAATAGAAAAGCAGGGCTGCCTGAGTGTGTGTGCGTGCACAGGGAGGAAAGACATCGATTTGTCTCTCAGAGCTCACACGGTCTGCCCACAGGGTGCGGGGCAATGCCCACGCCAATCAGGACCTTTCACCATCATCACAGCCATGTGGACCACACGAAACAACACAGAATGAGAGAGAGAGAGAGGGAGAAGAAAGGGAGAGGGAAGTGGGAGTGGGAGGGCACCCTGTACAGTTGTTTCAAAGTGGTTGCCATAACCACATGGTTGCCATTTTCCTCGCAGCAATATCTGTTCAACTCCCAGCTCTAAAACACCCTGCAAGTAGGTCAGTGCGGGTGAATAATTTAGATCCCTGACGTTACAGTGCTGGTTTGTGTGCTGCTGCTGCTGCTGCTGGAAGGCTGAGAGTCATGTAGGTAATGTGTTGCAACAGGAGTGCACAACAGAGCCCTTGCTAAAGGCCGGCAGCGGTATCTGTCTGACTCTAGAGACAGAAAGGATAATACCGCAGAGATCCTGGGTGAAGTCTCTCATTCTGTGAGCTGACATGTGATTTATAAAAGACTGCAACTATCGTGGACACTAAGATTAGAAATCAACCGAAATGTGGTTACGTGTCTGATAAAAGGACTCAATGCATAGACTTGAGTATGAGACTCAAATTAAACTCTGCGTTCTCTTCCTTGACATGACCACTGAGAGAAAGGAAGGAGTTCCAGAAGAGGGATGAACGCATGGTATAAGATGTAGAGAGGTCACTGAAAGGTTCACCATTGTGCCTGAATAATCATCCCAAGTTGTAAGTAAAGCTTGGCGATATATGATTGGGATTAGAAAGATTTCAAAATGTTTGAAAGTCTCTTCTCGCATACATATATACTCCAGTCTTTAGTGTCAGAATTGCTTATTTGGTGCTCGTAAAATAATTCTTATCAATTTTGTAAACAGATCTTCTTAAAATTTTTAGTTGGGACTGATACATTTTGTAGTCATCTTTGATTAAGAGAAAGTAAAAAGTCTTTTGTAACATCAATTAATGTCTTTACTATCACTTAATACTGTCAATGAAATGCATCCTTGCTTAATACAAGTATTCATTTCTATATAAAACCAATCTCAGTGCCCCCAAACTTTTAAACAGTAGCATGTTTCCAATGATTCAGTTATTGATATTAAATTAAATGTTAAGCTTCCTAAACAGGAGACAAAACAAAAGGAGACTAAACAAAAACAGAGTCGGATCATTTCTGTAAATTTGTTAAAATTATCCATTTTGATTAACTAAATAAAAATTCAGATATATATTTGTCTACAATTACTCTTTAGGTTGCAACAATATATATCCAATTCATCTATATATAGAATATGATGAAAAGGCACAAACTGATATATCACTCAGCCCTAACTGTATGGCGGGGAAAGGAAATAGTGATGGGAAGTTCGGATCTTTTTACTGACTCTTAAATTGTTTCGTTCATTTAAGTGGCTTTAAATGTTATACATTTAATAGCCAAATTCCCCAAACACATCCACCTGTGCAATCTTGATCATATTCTGAATTAAGAAATCACTATTATGCAGTCAATAATTATAACAGGGATCATAAATAATTACTGTGTCAAGTGACAAATGAACGAAAGACTCGGGTGGTAGACGCAATGAGCCCATCGAAAGACCCATCGCTAACAGGAAATGACTATATGCCATTGTGACTGGTGGCTTAACATGAACATGCTCCACCCAAGCCTCTGTTAGGACCTCTATTTGAATTCAGCTCACACAGCTGAGCTCCAGAAACCATCCTTTTCTTTCCTCATTTGGAAACACTGCCCCTCAGCAAAGTGTCAAAACTCGGATAAGTCCTCAGATGTGGCGTTACACAAGCGCTTGAGCGTGATGCTGTTTTGTGTAGAAAAGTCACATATGACTAAGACTGAGCCTTCAGCATCCATCTGCCCGAGTTCGTCGCTCTCCTCCATCCACTGCCCACTCAACAGCTGTGCTGAGGCGGACAGAAAAAGCCTACATTATAACTGGCCATTTTCCTCAGAGCATGTCAAACAGGGTGGGTGTGCTATTAGACCATCATTTACGCACACACACTCACATACACAGTATTAGACTCCCTGTTTTGCTTGCTCTTAATTATTGCACTGCCAACAGGCACAATAAGCGACAGAGCGCCAAAATAGGCGGGGGAGAGAGACAGTGCACACTTCACCTGTGAACACAGAGGGGGACCCAGCTGTGCCCTAATGAGAAAGGAGTTGCCTCAACTCAAACACACACTTTTCAAGCTCCACCTCCATACATCCCTCTCCAATTATCTCTCGGCAGCCAGACTGATCTACAGAGACAGACTAAAAGTAGGACCTGACAAAGTTAGCTGAACATGCCCTGGATAAGAGTGGGTGAAACTGACCTACTGACCTCAACAATCATACACTTATTACATTATGCAAGTAAGATTCAAAATGAATTTCTAAA
>JAOTRC010000014.1:13531011-13542282 GCA_027497675.1 Cyprinella lutrensis | reverse complement strand
TTTCTGTGCTTATATATGTTCTGCATCCATTTGTAATGTTAGGAAATACACAGTGATTTTCAAAGACAGCATAAACACAATTTATCCGCCCTGTCAGTCTAAACCTCATGCTGTGGCCATTTTGTGCTCAGCAGTAGCTGTATGGCAATAATTCTGTCAGGAACACGCCACTTTTTATTTTTTACTAAATATGGAAAAGATCCCCTTTATTTTATATTCTTTGCGTCCATTTGAAAACGGTGATTTGCACCTACATGACACATTACAACTTTAAATTTGTCATACCTTTTGCTTCAAACAGTGACTGTAGTAAAGCTATCGTAGTTTATAGTTCAGCATGTTGCCCCAAACATGTATGACTCTCCTTCTTATTTGTTATTTGTCTCTGTGTTTTTTGTCTAAACAATGGAATTCAGTGGGTGTTAGGCTCCACTGACTTCAAAAACGGTCAAATATTCTAAAGTTCTTTCAAAGAAAAACTTGACTGTGTAATTTAAATTTTTTGGTGAACTATCGCTTTAAGCATTATCATTCCCGCTAGTCAGACCTCCCCTTCTACAGAAATCAAGACATAAAATGCAATATCCATTTACATTTAGATGCTTTTTTATTTAATTTCAATTTAATTGAGTTCATTTAATTTAAAAAAGTAAATCAGACAAGACCTCAGGGAATATCATATTTCATTTTGAAAACCCAATCTCTTAGTTTAATACTAACCTCATAAAGCTACTATATATAATTATGGCATATAAATATAATCATTTATATGTATACAAACACAGTGCTGGTCAGAATTTTTTGCCCCCTTGGAAAATATGGCTGTAATATGCACCCCACCCTACTCCACATTCTTTTACTTCAATGAAAGGTTAGATTAGTCTTTTTTTTTTTTAATAAAATATCAAAAGGATTAACAATGCAGATTGACTTTTCACAGCCATCTTTGATCATATTTCCCAAGGGGGCAAATCATTTTGACCAGCACTGTACATTTATTATAAATAAAAATGAAGATTACAAGTTTCTTTGTACGCTACAGCTATGCTAGTTACAGAACTAATTGTTCAAGATAAACAAGCTGCTCTTTTTGTTCTCCCTTGAACTGGTTGTCAATTTAAATTCTATGCATTTATTATCTCATCTAATGTGGAGCTGAGTCAATCAAGCGCTGATTAAAATGAAGCGGTCTTGACTAATTTTCTTTTTTAAATATTTCAGTGGAAAAGTTTCTTCCACTCTGCCATGGACATAAGATGCATTAGTATTCAGGCAATCACATGCACACTTCTCACTAAATCCACCGACACAATGGAAACAAAAAGCGAGAGAAAATGGCACATTACAATGGCTCCATTTTAACAAGCAATTGTCTTCCACTCTAAATGAAATACACTGCTGGTTTTTCGGTTGTTTGTTTACACTAAAACAATGAGAGGGTCTCGACTAAGGTAAAATAGTTCCTCTCTTTGTCTCGGTTTATATTTCTATACGTCTGCATCCTTTATTGTCATGTTTCCAAGAACTATGTTTATTTTTTCTACTATATTTTGTTTCATTGTATGTCCTAGTTTGCCTAAGCTGTTGTAAATACAAAATGTCAACTCTTGGATTTGGATAATCCTGTTAAGAATTGTATTGTTCTCCAAGTTAAATAATGCAAATGTGACCCATGTATCTACAGCTGAACCTAGTGTGTCTCACGAGTATGCATTTGCATTTTCCCCGCACATTTAGAATTTAATGACGAGCCGTATTGAACGCAATGATGAGCAACGGACGACAACGTAGCACTTATGGGAAGCACAAGCTTTTCCAAGCTTCATTACCACTTCAGTCGTAGAACACTCAACATTTGCCATCGACCATCATCTCTCACGTCTGCTCTCGAGAAGAAAAGAAGTTTGCGAGAGCAAATAATCTCTGTGATGGAAGAGATGGTTTATGAAGAGCTTGAAGTAAAATACAAATTAAAAGACTAATACAGCCGCCTCCTTTTCATCATGATTGACAAACGAGAGCAACGGGATTATTTCTCATCTCTGATCTCGTCAAGCTTTTGTCAGGGCTTTTCAGGCGACTGAGAGGCTGGTGAATTTGATAACCCTGGCTCTGACATTTTCAGCCTTCTAAAGCCCCAAGAGCAATCATCTCTGCTGACATTTGGAAAGGATACCAGGGTTACCTTTTTTTAACTGTGAGAAACCACAATCACAGACAAAAGGAATTTTGTCCTTAACCCTGTGATTCAGACTCTTTTACCTGAGCCCCGCCAGCCTTTTATTGTTCCCATTGTTTATAGCTGCATGGCTTAGATTGTGTGTGAATGTGTGTGACTTTGTGAGAACAAGCGTATAAAGGCTTAGAGCTCTTACCTGTTGGGTAGCGCTCAATGACTGGCAGATCATCCACCTGCAATGTGGCGTTACCACCACTTCTCGTAAAGCGAACTATGTGGTACTTTCCATCATTTACAAACTTAGAGGTTTCTTCAATGTTTATGTCATCGGTGCCCACATTGAACACCACTCTGATATTGCCTTTTTCCTGTACAGATAGAGAGAGAAAGGAAAACAGAAAGAAAGAGGGAGATAAAAAAGAGGAATTTAAGGTTCCTTCACAATCATTCTGATTCCCTACACCAAAATAAAGTGGTCAAGCTATATTCTCTGCCTTATTTTAGCAAACAAAGATCACACTTAATGAACATCATTCTGTGTTTGCAACCTTTCGGAAAACAATTTTTTGATTATTGATAAAGGCCCTCATAAAAAAAGAGGCAGCGGTACTCCATCTAAACTGGCAGAATAACAGATGTCACAAATTTATTGAGGACCAAACAAGGTGATAGTTTATCAAACTGCGCACAATTTCTCCTGACAGCACAATGCATCAGAAAGATTTACCACCACTTTAATTCGCCAGCAAAAGGCGGTATTCATATTTAATAAGAAAAAATATCAATTATTTATGTTTTATTGAGGTTATTACATGAAGAAAATGAATAGTAACAAAGAAACTGATAATAATTAGTGAGGATATATTTGTTAGGTCTGTGTACAGTACATTAAGAGAATGCTACGGTTTTGGTTCATACATTTGGTGAATATTATAATTAAATCCAATTGAATATGTTTTATTGCATCAGCTATGTGATACGCAAGTGAAAATGTACAGTCAGCGACTCATGACGAAATAAATCCTGGCAGTTTGATTGCACAGAGGGAGGCTATTGTTTCATCCTGGAGTAGTTTATTTCATATTAATGACTGGCTGACTGTACACTATCCTGCTCATTACATGATTACTTACCAATTTAAGAAATAAATGGACATCAAATATTGATTTTAGCTGAAATTATTAAATCATATGAGAAGAAAGGAAACACTGATTGATATGAGAGACAGACTGTAGCTAATGTCCGGTACAATCAACTGATTATAGAGATTTTTGTTGTTGTTGTAGAGTATTGAGGTCAAAAATGTTTAATAAATAACCGCTAAACTGTATAACTGCCTGTTGCCCAAGGCACTTGATATCCTGCAAAGCTATGCAAGTTTCATGTCTCTCGTAACACCCGTGTCTTATTTCTTTTCACATCGTAAAATAATTTAAACTCAATCTCTTTTGAATCAGTCCTTCAGTGTGAAAAAAAACTCGTCAGCTTTCTGTTTGGTTCTGATATATATGCATTGTGTATATATATATAAAACATTGCACATGGAAAGACTCACAAGCTACATTTAGGGGAAAAGAATATTACCAGCAGCAATCCGTTATTTCAAGGGGGTGGCAAGACTGCTGCAGATGTCAAAATAAAATTTACTGTGTCACACATTAAGCCTTGTAAACTAAATAATACTACTTTTTCATTCCCGTTCATGTTCAAAAGTTCGCAACAAGCCTGCAGGCAGATAACATAATCGAATCATAGGAAATCACAGAGAAAAAAAATAACCTTATAAGATTTCCCCCCCTTGAAATCAGTGCCTCAAGGCAATATGCTGGTCATACAAAATAATGTGACAGTCTCAGTGAAACGGAATCTAATCTGTATTCTGATGCAGCGCTTGTCATTTTCTGTGTAAATTCTCATCAATGCATGCTGCTTTCTTATTAATGCAAGCAGTGAGAGTGAAATCACTCTGTGCACTTCACATCCACACCACTAGATGGCCTCAATCCTTAATGGTTTCCTATTTGATGCAGCTCAGTGGGTGGGATACACTTTTGCTAATTACAGTAAAAACTATTCATGTGCAAACAATCTCTTCTCATGAAAGCACTTGCTTATAATAATAACTCGATCCACGGTGCTTGTCTATGCCCACTCCGTGTTCTGCTTGATGACCTGCATGCCTACATGCGCTACTTAGTTAACAACAAACTTGTTGCAAACTTGTTATGAAAGCTATTTACAAGCCTTGACATGAGCGCAGACAATTGTGAAAATGGTTGTTTGACAAATTTACGACAGATGGAGGCCATTAGCTTAAAAACACTGAAATACTCTGCTGTGGGAACGTGTGGTCCTTCCGACTGATTGGTTGTAGATTGCAAAAGCTACATGTGGCATTTGAAAATAATGAAATGAGGTGTGTGTGAGAAGATCCCTCTGTGAATTCCCCTAATTCACACCTATCTGCAGGAAGAGAGCTAGCAGAGGACAAACCACAACACCAGACTTCATTATACCCTCCCAGGAGATGTGTGTTTTTGTCTGGATACTCACAACTTTCTTTTTCTGTCACACACACACACACACACACACACACCACGTTATCATCTCCAGCTGGGCTGAAGCTGGATGTTTCTTCCGCCTCTCACACCCCATAATGAAGACAGACTCTGCCCGTTAGCCCTATCCTCTTCCCATCACCGGGAACAATGGGGCAGCGTCTCCTTCACCCTCCTCTGTGCTCTCTAACAGTGTTTCTCCAGGGCCAATCTCTCCCTCCCTGCCCATTTTTTCAGCTTTGTGGTCAGAGAAGTGATGTGAGTGCTTGGCCTGCACTCCAACGGGCTGTGACACTCCACGCCCCATTCTAATTGAAGAATGACCTCTCTTTCACCCTTCCGGTAGCTGACCTCGTCCTTCACTCAGGGTTTGGTGGCTGGCCAACACCAAGTGTCGCAGGCCTTTTGCAAACTTGTAAATGACAGAGTTGAATCATCGGGGGAAATATACATGCTAATAAAGTCCGTAAGCAGGGCCTTAAAATGAACACTCGCCAAGCCCCAAATGCAGGTAAAAATTGGTGAGTTAAACTATGTCAATCGCCAGTTGGCCAGTAACATTTGTACAATGATGCTGCCCTGTCACGAATGTTTGAGCTTTGGCAATTTTTGCGGATTGATCTATCTTTCACGTCTTCTTGCACCACAGTGAATCCTAGTAAACATTGTCAGTTATGTCTTAAAGGGTTAGTTCACCTAAAAATGAAAATGACGTCATTAATGACTCACCCTCATGTCGTTCCAATCGCATAAGACCTCTGTTCATCTTCGGAACACAGTTTAAGATATTTTTAATTTATTTTACATGTATTGTCTTCCGGTTCTGTCCATATAACGCTGCTGATATAAGACGCTGCTGACGTGTTCTCTGGTAATCAGTAACCTGTAACCAGAGAACACGTCAGTAGTGTTTTACGTCACCATCATCACTGCGGACTCGTGAACGCAGAACCAGAAGAGAATAAAATGTTTAATAAAGACCAAACTGTATTTTCAATGCTTCAAAACATTCTAACTAACCCACTGATGTCACATGGAGTACTTTGATGATGTCTTTCAGAAAGGACAGAAAACTCTCGGAGTAAATCTAAAATATCTTAAACTGTGTTCCGAAGATGAACGAAGGTCTTACTGGCTTGAAATGACACAAAGGTGAGTCATTAATGACATTATTTTAATTTTTGGGTGAACTAACCCTTTAAGTGAATGTAAACAGCCATAAAGACAACACATGTACAGTATCAGTGTATTGGATCCAATGATGATGACTTAAAGTGACAGCAGCCTAATATTCCTAATGCTGTCTGAGTAAAAATCTCTCACTACTGTTGACTGAATAACTTTCGTAACTTTATTAAGAATTAATCTATATATAATTTCTACAGTGAAGACTATGCAGTGTTATTGTACATTTGATTACTTTATTAAATTTCTATACCTGTAAACTACTGTAAGGCATAGAAGTGGGGCCAAAAAGTATTGTCAGCTACTGTTTGTGCAAGTTCTCCTACTAAAGTTCTTCACTCTCCAAACTCAACAATGGCCAAGACCAAAGACCAGTCGAACGACACCAGTAAGAAAATTGTAGACCTACACTAGGCTGTTCGAAAAAAATCAACTGTGGGAGCAACTGCAAGAAAATGGAAGACATACAAGACCACTGATAATCTCCCTCGATCAGGGGCTCCACGCAAGATCTCATTCCGTGGGGTCAAAATGATCATGAGAACGGTAAGAAAAAATCCCAGAACTACATGGAGGGACCTGATGAATGACCTGCAGAGAGCTGGGACCAAAGTAACAAAGACTACCAAAAGTAACACACTACACCGAGAGGGACTCAAATCCTGCAGTTCCAGGCGTGTCCCCCTGCTTAAGCCAGAACATGTCCAGGTCCGTCTGAAGTTTGTCAGAGACCATATGGATGATCCAGAAGCGGATTGGGAGAATATCATGCGGTCAGATGAGACCAACATAGAACTTTTTGTTAAAAACTCAACTCGTCGTGTTTGGAGGAAGAAGAATGCAGAGTTGCATCCCAAGAACACCATATCTACTGTGAAGCATGGGGGAGGGAACATCATGCTTTGGGGCTATTTTTCTGCAAAGGGGACAGGAAACGTGCTGATACGTGTTGTGGGAAGAATGAACAGGGAAATGTATCGTGAGATTTTAAGCGAAAACCTCCTTCCATCAGTGAGATCCTTGAAGATGAAATATGGATGGATCTTCGAGCATGACAATAATCCCAAACACACCGCCTGGGCAACGAAGGAGTGGCTCCGTAAAAAGCATTTCAAGGTCCTGGAGTGGCCTAGCCAGTCTCCAGACCTCATCCCCATTGAAAATTTCTGGAGGAAGTTAAAAGTCCGTGTTGCCCAGCGACAGCCCCGAAACATCTCTAGAGGAGATCTGCATGGAGGAATGGGGCAAAATACCAGCAACATATTTGTGCAAACCTAGTGAAGACTTACAGGAAACATTTGATCTCTGTCATTGCCAACAAAGGTTATGCTACAAAATATTGAGTGGAACTTTTGTTATTGACTAAATACTTATTTTCCACCATAATGTACAAATATATTCTTTAAAAATAATACAATGTGATTTCCTGGATTTTTTTTCTCATTTTGTCTCTCATAGTTGAAGTGTACCTATGATAAAAATTACAGACCTCTCTCATCATTCTAGGTAGGAGAACTTGCACAATCAGTGGCTGACTAAATACTTTTTGGCCCCACTGTACCTGTTTGTTTTATTCATATCTTTGTTCAACTATATTTCTTTGTGCTATTGCTTGTAATTTGACTATTTGTCTTTTACTGACTGTTTTACTTTAATAATGTTTGCTATTTTAACTAGTTAGGCTAGTAGTTTTAGCTGTGGTGCTGAAATTGGAATAATTGTGAATTTTCACTGGTATCAAAGATTTTGGCCAGTAAAAAAATATTTATGATTGGTAAATTTTCTGAAGCCACCGGCCATTAGCAGTAATGGTAAAAAGTTAGGCTCTCTCCGTAAGCATTCTTTAATTTTGTTCTCACTTGGACAAAGGGGCTCAGACCATAGCAGAGGGCTTCTTCCTGCAATCTTAAAGTGGGCATGGTTTAAAAGAGACACCCTACGTCCTACATTCAGTCTCGGGTGTAGTAATGTCCCAGTTTCACAGAATTTTCTGAAAAAAAAAAAAAAAAAAAAAAAAACGCGGCTCTATTATGAATGCCTCAGGGGCTAAACATACGGGAGGGGAAAGCAAAATTGAGCCGTGACACCAAATCCCAGATTACCACAGAATAACAAATGTTTTGGGTGATGTGCTCAGGATTCGGTGTTCACTAAATGAACCCTCAAGTGAGCGAAGGATGGGGTGTCATTTAAAAGAAGGGCCCAGTTCCACACCACTGCATCTTAGCTGTCCCTGTCCGTCTCCAGCTTTGTGTCACCTCTCTACTGAGGCCTGCAGTGCTGCTCTAAATATAAAGAACTAATACAACTGGATTCTCATTAGACTCAATGGGGGTTGTTATAGCAACACAGTTCTCTAGAGTTCTCTCATTTCTTGTAGGCAATTAGGTGACAACCACGGAGCCATCCTGATTGACAGAGCATTTCATCTACACTGGAACTGTAACGATCTCCCCTCACCAGATACAAAATAATAATTGTTCTGAACTTGTTCTGAACTATTTCTACAATATGGATGTAAAAAATTAAATTAGAAATAGTTTATAGGAGTAGGTTTCTTCTTCTGCTAAATATACTTTAAATATTTATACTTACCAAATATTTGTTTCATTACTTAAGGCCAGACGCCAGACATTACTTACATTACATTGTTTCATTACTCACGGTGAATTTGTATTAAAGTTTTTTGAAATATTTAAATTAATTTTTTTCTGAAATATTGAATATGCAAAGGATGTATTATCTAATTAAAATGCACTAATATGCATACATTTCCTGAACATAAATTTAAACATAGGATAAAGCTAGGTTCAAAATTATTAATTATTGCTTTATTTTGTTGACATATTAACTTTTCTTTTTTTTTTCTTTTTTTTTTTTACAAAGGGGATTAGGATATCTATTTTCATAAATCAGAAAACACTGTTTACAGCCAGGGGAAAAATGTTTTCACCATGTTTTTAGGAATAAAATGTTATATAAATCAGGCAAAAGATATTTGAACAAAACATTCGGAGATAGGACTAAAACTGGAAAATTTGGTGTAAGTGCTACTGAAGTGGAGATTTCTAGGTCAGTGCACATGAAAAAAATATATTTTAAGAAAACAATTTATAAGATATGTATAGCAGTTGAAATCTACAGATGCAAATAAATAAAGTGTTATAAAATAAACACTTAATGTGTATAGTATTTTGTATGTTTTCTTTTTAAAAGTCTGAAAGAAGACAAGTTATGGAAGCGAAATAGCCCAAAATCTCAAAAACAATATTTTTGACTGTAATGTCTTGCCTTAAAGTGACGGTTCACCCCAAAATGAAAATTCATCATCATTTAATTCATCATTTACTCACCCTCATGCCATTCTAAAGCTACTCAAAGAAAATCAACCTTCCAAATAGACCCCATTGACTTCAAAATACCTTCTTTTGTGTCCCACAAAGAAAGTGCAGGTGCTGGTACAGGTTTGGAACATCAACAGGGTGAGTTAATAATTAAAGAAATGTCATCTTTTGGGTGAACTATCTCTTTAAGCTCTAAATAAATCAATGAAATAATTGTAATAAAGGCAAAATGTTCCATCAAAAGGAGCCAAATACACACACAAAGGTCGAGGCGGTTGCCCCGGAAACCTGGAGGACAGAAGAGCCACTAATGATGTGTCTTATTTAGGAAAAAGGTGCAGGCAGAAGCTTATGGAGTATGACGGAGTGTGTGTGCCACAGCGGGGATGCTGATCTGCCATGGCATTCAGCTTAAATGAGCTGGTGCATCCAGGAAACCTCAGCCACTTTACATAAAGAGCCTCTCAGTAATGCTCAAGCTAATACCAAGGGAATGCGCTTAATTGGATAGAACACCCAGACATGCAATATACGCTCTCATAAATAACTTGTGTTTGATATTAGATCAAAATATCACACCGTGTGTGACACGCTTCAGAGTGCATGTGCCCTTCTGTTTGAGTACTGCAGGTTTGGTGAAACAGATAAATTTGTTGTGTCCGCAGAATAATTCCACTTTGGCAAGCAGTTCTTGTTGTTTCACCCCCTCCTCCTCCTCTCTTTCTTTGTGTCTCTCTCTCTCTCTCGCTCTAGCATTAGTTCGCTCGCTCGCTCTCACAATCTCTCTTTATCTTCTGGTAAGGGCTGGATCTGGTGAGATCATGAATCTTTTTGGCAGCAGAGAATTCTTTTCCAAGTTAAAACTGAAAATAGCACTCTGTCCTAGTTCCTCTCGAACCTGAAAACCACATGCACTCTATGGGCGGTGTCTACACAAGCCATCCAAGAAGTCACGCATATTGTCTCCCTACTGCAGTGCCGAATTACGAGTTCCTGGGGGAAAAAAAAAAGGAAAAACAAAACAAAAAACGGAGGCCTGAATGCAATATCATTTCATATTACAATCGACAAATCCAAGGCGTACTGAAGTGCTGCTATTTTTGTAGTGATTCTTATCAACCTGTCACTGCTCTTCAATAGAAACACGTTCTTTCATGCATTGACTCTAATCTGAAGATAAAAGCGTAGCAAAGATTTTTTTTAGATGTAAAATGAACGAGTGGGTTGAGTTTGTCACAAAGAGAGCATTTAAAAGAACACCTGTCTTTTTTATTTTGATGAATAAATTTAAATATTCCACTTTTACTTCTGCTGCCATCTGTCTGCTTATCCTTTCAGATACTAAAGATAGCAAAGTCACAGTAAGCCATATGGCGCACTTATTCAAGAAAAAAAAAATGGCTGACGAAGACCAAATATTAAATCGTCTGTGGCCAGTCAAACTGTTCTCCACGCCACTCGTTAAATTGCATAATGACCTGGCATATAGTCTGACGGTATGTAAAAATGACAACGTGCATGAATGACTTGTACTCAATTTATATGGGTAAGTGGATGGAGGAAATAAATGTCGTTGGGTGACGGAGTAGCAAAATGGCTATTTTCCATTTTTCCAGCACTGGCTGTTTCCATCTGAGCTGCTGGGTGGAGACAGGCTTAGTCTGCACTGACGGTATGAGGTCAACAGACACTTTGCTGTCACTCAGAGCCATGTCACACGTCACTCATGTCTGACCAGGTATGTCTTGCCCACTCAGACACAATTGAAGCAGAAAATCAGCATCTGTCACTCTCTTTCACTTTCACCTTCATCCAAATGCGAGTGTGTGCGTGTATGTGTGTAAGCATATGAGTCTCTTTGGCTGCCCGGAGTCATTTTAACTGGAGACATATAATATCTATACATCTTATACATCTCTCTCTCTCTCTCTCTCTCTCTCTCTCTCTCTCTCTCTCTCTCTTTCAGTGATGTTGTGTATTTCACGGATGCTTGGATCAGTCGTAT
>JAOTRC010000014.1:13519418-13530316 GCA_027497675.1 Cyprinella lutrensis | reverse complement strand
ACCATTCCTGTCAGATCCAATATAGACGGCACAGCACCGTTCTTTACTCTTAATCGGTCTGCAAATCCAGTCTTGTTGACAAAACAATCCTCAGTGAAATGAAAGGAACAGACGGACAACATTTTACCCTCATCAGCTGGAGCGTCATTAAAATTACAGTTTAACCATTCATTCCTATTGGAATCCAGAGGAAGTATATGCAGCGACTGTCTTCTTCCACAACCAGGCACTGCTCAATATTTGTAAACGGCATGTTTATTGCTCGGTAGCTCGATCCGGTTTGTCATCAGCAGGTAGACCTATGTTATATAGCTATGCGTGTAATGTGCGAATCGATGGGCGGGGCTAAACCGGGCGTGTTGAAGTAGGCGTTGATCATCTTCTGCAGGGGTTGTGTTATATCCTTTTTTGTCGTCATAGTTCTCCACTTTGAAAAACAAGTTGTTTACTGGGCCTGGTGTCAATAAAAGCTTTTATTGGACAAACAAGGATGTTTTGAGTTCTGAAATTTACAGGATATTCTTATAATATGATGACCTCTAAGATGTCAAAAGATCATCACCCCATTAAAATATATTAAAATACTCATCAATATGAATGCAGCCTTGATAAGCATAAGATATGTCTTTCAAAAACGATACCAACTTCAAACTTTTGAATGTTAGTTTCATTCGAACAATTCGATTGAACTATAAAAATGGCACATTGATGCTATTACATTATTAATTCTCTCATCACATGACCAAACATCTATGGGTGCAATGCCTAAAGTGCCACTAAAAAAATGGAGATTGTGATATTATATGGCTCCAAAACACTAGGAATATAGCACACAAGTCACATGGACCACTTTCATGATCCTTTTGTGGTGATTTCTTGTTATTTAAGTGGCCAAAAATCCACACTTTGTGCATCATGGTAGCAAGAAAGTCTCAAAACAGAGTGAGTAAAATGACAATATTCAATTTTGGGTGAATTATCCCTTTCGCATGGCCTGTTATCGCTGACATCTCAGCACAGGTGCGCTCTGAAAGGTGCCTTCACACACATTCTCTATCCCCTTGTCAGTACTACCGTTCACACCTCTGTACCTCTCACTGCTGAGTTTGCTGTGATTGTCACCATTCTTCAATTGGACTGATGTGCTCATTAGACTGCCCACACACTCACACTCTTCTGGCATGGAGAGTGTAAAAGGTCAGAAAGTGCTAATGATTTGGTCAAACCCCAGGGGTATAATCACTTGGCTTTGACTCGTTTACAGTCATCATCCATTTCTCCTTCACTCCTGTCCTGCTTGGCGGCTTGCATGACTGCCACAAATGGCCGGGCCGTCTGCAGGGCATTTGGCCATGGGTTTGAGCAGCTGGCAAGCTCATCTTGAGCAGAAGAAATGTATTTAATAGGCCATTACCCATTAAAATACAACATTAGTGTGAGTTAAAGAATGCACACCAATATTTTATTTTTCTGTACAGTGCCTGTCTCACCATTCCTCACAGTTCTCGCTCTCCGTCTTGTTATTTCTCTCTCTCTCTGCATGAGCAAGTGGCTCAATGATTTGGGGTGAACGATGACTAATGATAATCCCCAGTGATGGTGATATGATGAGATTTAAATGAACTCTGTCACAAGCGTTTAGGGTCATAAGCAGAAACGGGGCGTGGGGGAGGGAGGTACGCCACTGTCTGTTTGAAAAATCAGGACATCAAGGGCCGCTCGTTAACATGGTCAATGATCCTAAGTTAATTCACTTTCAGAAAGGCAGTCTCTGGATAATGATATCCTTCCCAGTCAACAGACAGGTTTATCAAAACATTCCGTTACATCACCGAACAGTCTCGCCACTAATGTCAATACTGACATGCTTTATCTAGCCAGTGCTTAAATATCATTAAACAGAAATGGAAGGGAAGATCTTTCCCCCCACCCTGTTAATTATGGGGTAAAAATGATACTGGATATCTGTAACGATTTCAAACTGCTCTAAAGATGGTTTGCGATGTAGGTACAGCTAATTTACCCTCCTACACAACGCTGATTCATTTGGTAAATACCTTTTATGCTGGCTTAGCAGTCATCAGTCCAACAAGCATCAAAAATGGCAGACGTAGCACTGCAGAGACTCCACCAGTCACACATTAGAATTAGCCTAGATATCCACTGCTAATCGCATCAAGACATTAAGGGGCCTTTAATTTGCTCAAAACATTCCCTGCCACCCCTATGCCAAAAAGCCATACATCAGTCATGGATGCCTGATTAATTGTCATGCCAATATATGAAAATATATAATCTGTGATAATCTTAATTACAGGCATTATGTAAAGTGTTACATATCTTGGTCTTACGCAACTCCGGCAAGCTCATCTTAAGACGCATTTTCCCAAGACATCATTACTACCTACCACCTTTACTTCCCAAGCTAATATCTGAGCTGAAATATGAGGAACACGATGTTCCAAGAACAAGATAAGGTAAATCATAACCACAGTCTACAGGGCATCTGATATCATGCTTGTGCTCGGCGCTTCTTTGACGTCTGCTGATCTATAACGCAAATTTAATTCAAATATCCGAGCTGGATATTTATGTACGTAGGGCACAGCGTTCGCACAAGCATGCAAACTAAACGTACTGTTAATACTGCAGATTTGGTGTATTAAAGAAATATATATTAGCAGAAATACCAGGAATTTATTCAACATGGTATTTTTGTTGATTTGTGTGTTATTTTGGAGCTTGTCAGCACTAGCCATTCATTTACTTTCATTCATTATATCGAATATATAAGCCAGCATATGCTTAAAAATGATCTCTTGCATTTTATGAAAACAATTTAAATCATACCAATTAGGAAAGGCACGAGGAGAGTAAAAAAACGACAGAGTTTCATTTTCAGCCGAACTATTCCTTTAAAGGAAAGCGTGAAGAGCGTCGGGGCATTGCAGCACTTTAGCTGAAGTCTTATATAGACAGCAGCATCGTAAACTCCAGGGCTCAGCTGGAGAAATCATTACCTCACCTCGATCGCAACGCATTTGCTGAGGCAGTCGTGTAACAGTCACGCCGTGATGCCACCCCTTCTGGGAATCAAGTTTGTGATTACAGCAGGAGTGGGCGTAAAAAATAAATAAAAAAACAGAACGAAAGAAAAATAAATAAATAAATAAAAAAACATACATAACTCTTCGAAGCTCTGTGCCAAACACTTTCCTGTCCCCCTTGCCTCCACCTCCTCCACCTCCCACTCCTCCAGCACAGCATGTCATAGGAAATGCGGGTTCTATCAAATAGCATCCTTTGAGAAAGCGTTGGTAGAGCCTTCTATTCTGAACATTATACAGATTTTATTCATGAGGGCGGTCTGAGGCGCTGGAACTTTCTAAAACAGACCAGCACTTTGAGTGTCGGAGGAGGCGTCGAACACTATGATTACCCTAATGATCATTCACAGGGTTCTTTGGGAGCACGGCACTTGGAGATTTTCTACTCTGGGGTTTGTGTGAGAATGAAAGAACACCAGGCATTCTCAGGAGAGTCTGTGTAGGTTTAGCAAGTTTAAAAAGTGGGGACTAAAGTCTGAGATCACGAGTCAATATCATACTATACTATACTATATATATATAGAGAGAGAGAGACACTAAAGTATAGATTAACTCTATCATGAGTTTTTATGGGTTTCCGTTTTATCACTGTTGTATGGTAGGGGACGCTATTACAGCTCTCCTGAATGAGTACAGTATCTCCAGATCAAAACACAGGCAAAGAAGAAGCAGAAATGAGGGAAATGCATGTAAGCATGCATATGAAAAATAATGGGATCATCAACAATGAAAAAAAAAAACAACAAAACATAATAGATAAAAATAAAAACGCCGTAAAGTGTCAACCCAAGAAATGGTTAGTCTGTGCAAGCTTTGGGAGTGTTGGTGGACTCATTCTACTCCATCTTTATTTTGCTCATTGAACATTGTATCTGATCCAGACATAGTCTTTGACAAAATGTGATTTTGTCAGCTTTTTTATCAAAATGTTGCTTTTTTAAATGAAATTTACCCACATTCAAGTGTTTATAAAAAAATAATGCATGAAGCAAGAATAAAATGGGTGATCTGTTCTATCTTTTGATACTTTGCATGTTCAGATATTCATACAACCAAATATGGATATGTTTCCATGAAAATGACCAAAAACACTGGCGGAGGCTGGCAAATGAGGAAAAAAAAAATGCTGTCAGGGAAAGAATTAAACACCTGGAAATAAAGGGTTTTTTTCATACTCAAGATTCTGCAATATTTCTTGGTCTAAATGGGTACATTTGTGGTATTGATCGTGCGACTCTTTGTACAAACGATCAGATGTTCTTTCAGCTCACTGGATAATTCTCCAATCATGCTGGATAACACGATCAACAGGTTTGACACAAACTTGAGGAATTCATGCAGCTCATTACAGTTGTGTTAGGGTGATTGAATTGAATCTATTCATCTCAAATTTTACTGAAAGTGCTATGCTGATAATATATTTCATAATGAAAAAAAAAACTGTATTAAATTAGTAAAACAGAAGCATTTTCACTTGTGTTCTCAGACTTTGTGACCCAACTATAAGTGTTTGTTTGTGTAAGACTCACAATCTGAAGCTGCAGGTAGTCTCCCAGGCCAGAAGAGCTGTCCACCCTAACCAGGACTGCATCCTTCTGCTGAGTGCTAAACCCGACAGCCAGTCGGTCAGCTCGTGTGCTCGGTCTGTCGTTGGGCGGCCAGGTGTACACAATGAGCCCTCCATCACGTCCGAATATGTATGTGGTTCCCGCTGCAGAATGAGAAAGAGAGAGGAACAGAATATTAAGTGTAAGAACATCAAAATAAGTCAGAAAACTATTTCCATTTCACATGTGTGTGCGTGCATATGCGCGGCTCTGCTCCATTGCACAAAGCGCGGGAGTATCTTGATGAACCCATCAGAATGCCAGACAGCCCCTGCTGGTCCCTGATTGGGTAAATTATAGCCCTTAGGTGACCCTCGGTACGCTGATGTCACCAGGAGCACCTGTGTCTGCCGAAGCATGAGCTAAACAGAGTCGCTCTTGCTACAAGCACTCAACACCCCATCCGAGCCCTGTGCTGATTGAGCTGATTACACCCGCCAACACACCGGACAATCAATCTAGCCTTACGGCCCCCAGCCCAGTGCCTACTTCTGCATGCATTTATTCTGCCGAAGGTGGGCAAACATGGCATGGACTAGACAGCTATTCCTGCTCAGCGAGACGCATGCTAATGCCTGACGGAGCTAATTACAGTGTCAGAAGCAGGTAGCTTACTGTGAGCGGGGTCACTGTGATTCAACGCCTGCAGGAAGGTTTCTCTGATAAATCGGCGTCGCTTTTTTGGAGGGAGAGATAGAGAGAAATTGTTCTAATGGAGTTGATCTCATTAACTGGCGGACTGTGCCAGCTCTTTTGATCAGCCGTGACTTCAATAGCAAAACGGGCGAAAGCGCTTCTACTGTGGCAGGTGCAGTCGGGGTAATGTTCGCAGAGCAAAGAGCTCATCAACCTCAAGATAACAGCCTCGGGAGATGCGAGACGCACTTCAACACTCGCTCTCCGAGGAGTGTGACTGCTGCGCTTCTGAGCTCCAGATGCAGATAAGACGGGCGGCGAAGCAGCACGGGGGAAAAAAACCCAGAGGAGGCCAGAAGAGCGAGACGCCCCGAGTTCAAGTGCTGAGAGCGGTTTCAGAAGAGCGGGGTTATTTCCTGGAACGTTTCTCTATTTGCAGAGCCTTGCTCATTAGCTCCGCTCTCTGTGATTTTTACCAGTGGGCTCTCGCCAGCCCCCTTGACTGCATCTCGATGAGACCGTTTCACACCGTGTCAGCGATCGGCCTGACCCCCTTCAAAAACAACACCCCAGGGGCAGGCACAATCACTGACACGGGTACACAAATGTTCACAAGCGCGCAGAGATTCACACACAAACTACCGCCCGGTTAGTGACGACTCCCTTGACGGGCTTGTTCGAAACGCGGGGAAATGAGCTCTGCTCATTAGCGGGGCTCAGATGGTTGAACTTCACACACACATATGCGCACAGGCCATCATAGATGTGAAGCGGATAGGGAGAGCGAATAGATGAGATTTGGGCTCCGTTGAAATCTGTTTCGTGCGAACCGCTACGGCTGCCTGCCTCATATCTGTCGCTCAGTATGGCGGTAATTCGCAGCTGTGGGTTGAGTGAATGGATTTGCCGGGAAGGGAAGCGTAAAGCTGTGCAGAGATTTACAGGCACAAATGTGTGTATGCACGGTGCACTGAAAGTTAAAATCAGTGCAATCAGCTTTTAAAAATACAAGCTGACATCTGACTCATAAATGTATTTAAAGGGACAGTTCACCATTAAATATTGTACCCTCATGCTGTTTTAAACTTTCTGTAATACACAAAAGATATTTTGAAGCATGTTTCACCTTATTTTGTAAATATAATGGAAGTCAATGGGGCCGCAAACAACCTCATAGACTTTCACTGAACAGATACAGTAAATAAAGATGTGATTCAAAATTCCTTTGGTTACACTTGATTTAGGGTGTCCTTGTTACGGAGGAATTATACAAGTAAATGCTCATTACTATTATTAACAAAATGTACTTACTAAAGGCCAGTAGTGGTTTTGTTGGTAATTGTTTACAGTTGCATGACTGCATAAATTACAGGTATTACTACAGTATAATAAGTATTGCCATATATTTCATGTTTCACACCGGCAAAAAGGAAGTCTTACCGGTTTGGAACAACATGAGAGTGAGTAAATAATGACTTTTTATAAAGAAACTCTAGATAGACACCAAATCCTCTAAATAAACAGGGTGATCAGAACTTCATCCAAAGGAGACTTTATTATGTGATATTGATAGGCTGACTGAACATTGACTTATTTTTTATGCAGCTACTAAGTAAATAAAGTGATTATTTATTGATTTGAGCTGAAAAGTTCAACCTTTATTATACTCCACAATGCTACGAGTATTGCAGAGAACTGTGCACAAATTCTGTTTAAATACCCGCTGCATTCTTGGAGACGCGACAGAGACTTGGTGCACAAGACACACAAGAGGGAAATATGGGTTTGAATCTGGCCTGCGTCAAGCCTTGAATCTGTTCTCTTCTTTTCTCTTGATAATTGTCCGTCATCTCTCCTCATTCTGCTGGATTCTGTGTTCGTGCAGTCGGCTCTCATCCCAACTACTTGGGCGCTTCTCCAAGACACCCTCTTTTCTTTCTTTCTTTCTTTTCTTATCTCCCTCAGCCTGACTTTTCACTCCCATCCCTGATGTGGTTAAGGAGCTTGCTGCCCTCCCTCTAACGGGGTTAAACCTCTTCTCTGAAGTCTATTTTCTGATGCTGTTAAATGAGGCAGGCTCTTTGTGCAAGCCAGACCATTAGCCTCTTAAATATGTTTCATCATCTCGGCTGGGTGGGCAGCTGGGTCTGGGTTTTAAAGAAGACCCTCGCTACCTAACAACCGTGCGGGTCTTTCCACTCCACTGCCCTTCTAAGGTCAATCAGCAGGGACAAGCACAGGAGAGAGGGCAGACTGCCGTCCCATAGAAGAGCAGTGTGTGAATGCTTGGGAGAGCTGTTCTAATGAGATAGATATTACCTGGCCCTCTGGAATCCAATCATAGCCGTAATCTCCTTTATGTGCTGGAGAAATTAAATTACGTACCAGCTTCTTCTTCTGCCAGGTTCTCGGAGTCTCGGTACGGATCCCTCTCTACGCTACACTAGCTAAAATGCTATCTTTGCTTAAAGGGATGGTTCAGCCAAAAATGAAAATTCTGTCATCGTTTATTAGCCCTCATGCTGTTAGCATACAGGTCTGAAAAAACATGAAGGTGATAAAATAATGGCAGAAGTTTCATTTTTCTGTAAATTATCCCTCAGAGTCTCTTTATTTGCACAAGGCTGCAGAAGTTCCCATGCATGTATCATCATTTATTAACCCGTATGTTGCTAGCATACAAGTTCGGAACAACACGAGGGCGATTACATTTCAGAATTTTAATTTGTGGAAGAACTACGCCTAAGACTCTCTATTGCATAAGACAGCAAAAGTTGCTTTTAATGGTTAACATATGTGCATGACACATTGAGACATAATGAGTTCATGCATTATGAATCAGAATTGTGTCATTTCCTAATCCCCTCCTCCCTTCTTCAAATAATAATTATATGTGTAAAAAAAACTTATGGGGAAGGAACAATTCAAACTTCATCATCTGATTTCTCAGACCCATGTTTAAATGTTAAATGACACCCAATACCTTCATTGTCTTGGGGGCTTATAAGCAGCAAATCATACTGCGGAAAACACAATATTTATACAGTAAGCTGCACTGAGCTGACTTTCCATCAATAAACGATTCAGAAACACAAAACATTGTGCTCGTGTCTCAGAATGGGGAATGAATTGAGCTCCCACTCTATTCTCCTTGTCCCTGGATGCCGGTTTCCAAAGAACAAACATATTGTGAGGACCCTGGCAGTTTGGTCTAAAATTACAGTGTATTGTGTTGGGTTGCTCACCTCCTACTTGCATGCTAGAATAAGGAACATCAGTCAAACTCTGCAGGGTTGGAGCCATTCACCCGGTGGGCAAACACGTGGCGCCACGCACGCACGCACACACTCACAGACACAGTTCTGTACACACACAAATACACATGCACCCCACTGATATGAAAATACTGTCAAAATAAACAGAAGGCAAAGTGAAGACCCCTCATAGAGAAGTATACAAAAATCTAAAAGTAACACTCCAAACGACTAAAAATGAAATGACATGATGTACTGTAACCTTCATGAGTTTCAAGAGCATTGCAAGTGACTTATTCATGAGATTATTCAAATCTATTATCATCTTGTAAAAGCTTTACAATGGGGGTCTCTACTACTCCATAGAACATTAAAAAAGTTAAACATACTGCACACACATGCATGTTTATATACATGTACACATATATTCACCAAAACAAACAAATTGATTAAGCTAAATTGAAAAATAAACATAAATTGCAAAATGTCTAAAAATACACTTTGTCCCCTGCATAAGAAATAAGACTAAACTTTGATTAATATTTCTTATTTCGTTCTATTTTTTTTAATTTAAAAGAAACAAATCCTAGATATTCAATGTGGTCTCAGATGTTTGGACGCCACTGTGATTTTTTTTTTAACAGGTATGTGGTATTTATTTTTGTTCCATTATGCTGAAAAGAATAGGTGTGTGGGCGAGAATGAGTGTGTTGATGGTTTTTTATGTGAAGCAATTATAATGTTTACGTGAAATATGAGTCTGTGACATTGTATTTGTTTATTAAACATTCGGTGTGAGCTGTGCTGCAACTACAAAACCGAGGCTTCTGCAATAATAAACAGGCAATTAAAAAGTGAATTACTGCAGCTCCAATTACCAGACTGACACCACAGAGCTCCACACCAACTGGGTAATTACAGGCAACAGCTCGAGCGGAACGCTGGCCAACCTAAGAGCGTACGGATGTGTAGACGAATGTGTGTATCTTTGCATATGTGTGTTTGAAGCGGTTAAACTGGACGTTATCATCAGCAGAAACAGCAAGAAAGGAACATTCATAAATCTGACTGCGGTTTCTCCCTCCCTCACCAGGAATCAACTTAAGACGCAGGTTTTAAGACGAGACGTTGCGTTTATGACTGGTCTAGCACAGCGCATTGGTTTTATTGTCTGTTTGTTAAGGAATCCTTCAGTCTCTGGTTGCGAGAGTTTAGGCTCTATGGTGGGTGGCTGCCTCGGGACGCTGTCGAGAGTATACACGGACCGTTCTAATACTGTTCAGTTCCAGCACGCCTCATGGGTTTGATTTTTACATGCATCATTGGCACTGTCAAAACATTTTCCTTTCCTTTCTTTAATACTCTCTTCAGTTTTTATTGTCAGACCTGAGGGGGCTGAATGAATCAGATCTAATAAAACAATAAAACCCATTGTGAAATGTAAAGTCTGCTGAATTAGTTCATGTTTAGGGCAATGCAATTCAAGGACAATAGCCTGGCACAAACTGAATTTTCTATAAATCTGGAGAGCAGTGCATCATACAGCACATTACGACAATACAATTTACCTTTGAGGATATTTGCCGCAGCTGGCTCTATGCTGTTTCGTAGAATTATTCAATACAATGAGGCCTGGCTGGAGAAAAACCAGCAGTTCGCACGTGAAAAGAGACCACGAAGAGTGAAAGACGGAGGGAGCACTGGGGTTTGTGGTCGTGGTAGAGCTCTGGTATTTCTCTTGCTGACCTTTCCAGGGCCAATTAGAACAGAGCTGAGAAAGAGTGGTCAGTGCTGTGCTGGCTGAAAGCCTGTCTGCTGTGGCACTTTAGTGGATGTTGTTTTGATTTGCTTTGTGTTTTTATAACGAGCTTTCGGCTCCTGAGCACCTCCAGGGGGGTTTAGGAGACAATGAGGCTTAAGCTGAGGGTGTGTGAGCGTGTCCATTCTCCGGTGAGTGTATACAGATGCGGTGATCTGTGTGTTTGATTTGCATTTTACAGGCTGGCATGACAAAAAAGGGAGAAAAAATAAGTAAAAAGTTTAGGAAAGAGAAGGAAAGAGACAAATTAAGAGGCAATAAATGAAGGAGGAAAGGAAGAAAACAAGGAAGTAAGAAGAAGAGAAATGGAAGGAAGAAATGCAGGAAGGAGGAAGCAGAGAAATGGAAGGAAGGAAGGAAGGAAGGAAGGAAGGAAGGAAGGAAGGAAGGAAGGAAGGAAGGAAGGAAGTAAGGAAGGAAGGAAGGAAGGAAGGAAGGAAGGAAGGAAGGAAGGAAGGAAGGAAGGAAGGAAGGA
>JAOTRC010000014.1:13437880-13450718 GCA_027497675.1 Cyprinella lutrensis | reverse complement strand
TGAAATTACTGAACTTAAATATACAAGCTTGATAAAAATAATCATTTTAGAAGAAAATTTCAAATGGCATTTAGAGGTTTTTGCATCTGAACTCTTCATATATAGTCAGTATTATCCCAGTCAATGCATTTTGGCTTCAAAATTCATAAAAGTTGTATTCATCTGTGAAAATTATCTTGATGGACAAAACATGCAATCAAACTGTGAGAGAACAGTTATTATTGAGGGAACCAGTGTGATGCTAACTGCTGGTTGGCCTACAAAGTGACGTCATACCTGTACCACTCTATTACGATGATTTCTGAAGGATCATGTGACACTGATGACTGGAGTAATGACTGCTGAAAATTCAGATTTGCCATCACAGGAGTAAATTACATTTAAAATATATTAAATCGACACTCTGCAGTTTTCAGCCTCCATAATAAACACTCACCAAAAGGATTATTAGGAACACCAGTTCAATTTCTCATTAATGCAATTATCTAATTGACCAATCACATGGCTGTTGCTTCAATGCATTTAGGGGTGTGATCCTGGTCAAGACAATCTCTTGAACTCAAAACTGAATGTCAGAATGGGAAAGGTGATTTAAACAATTTTAAGGGTGGCATGGTTGTTGGTACCTGATGGGACAGTTTGAGTGTTTCAAAGTCTGCTCAGTTACTGGGATTTTCACACACAACCATTTCTAGGGTTTACAAAGAATGGAGTGTAAAGGGAAAAAACATCCAGTCTGCAGCAGTCCTGTGGGCAAAAATGCCTTGTTGACACTAGAGGTCAGAAGATAATGGGCCGACTGATTCAAGCTGATAGAAGAGTAACTTTGACTGAAATAACCACCCGTTACAGCCGAGGTATGCAGCAAAGCATTTGTGAAGCCACAACACCCACAACCTTCAGGCGGATGGGTTACAACAGCAGAAGACCCCACCAGGTACCACTCATCTCCCTGCTAGAAATAGCAAAAAGAGGCTACAATTTGCAAGAGCTCACCAAAATATATTGGACAATTGAAGACTGGAAAAATGTTGCCTGGTTTAGAGACATTTAAAAAGTTGAGTCAGAATTTGGCAGAATTTCATTCCAAATATGTAAAATTCCGCAAAAATTATGTGTTAACACTCCGCGTTAATTGGCCAATTTCGCGATTCTGTGATTGCGGATATTATAGGGCCCTACATGAGAGAAGAGGGGCACGTAAACTTCACTGCACATACAGTAATGTATTGGGGCTATAAGAGTAAAGGAGGGGAGAGGTCTAAGTGGCTCCCAGTGAGCAGTACACTCACTCAGGCAGCTTGTTTTGCTACTGGGGATGATAGCACAGTGAGTTAATGAGAGCAGCTCCAAAGCCGCAGCCGAGTCTCAATCTAACAACGGCAAGAAAAACAACAGGAGTGACAACAACAGAAGATAATAACACCGCAATTACCCAAGCTAAATATATACCGGGGGCTATGGACCGTGGACAGCAACGATACCATTAAACTGACTCTGAGGTCTAGTTACGCTGCAAGTGAGCTTTTTCAGCTGCTAAGAAGGGCCTCAAGTACATTCACTGCATCAACTGACATAATATAAATACATATTGTCGTCCATAATTCCAATTAATCCCCCTGCGTGATGGTATTTTCCCCCAAACGTTCAGAGAGAGCACTATATTATGTGTGACAAGTTTATTCAGTCTGCTTAGCCGCTTCGACCTTGATAAGGCCGGTTATCAAAATTTCTCAATCTCAGAGCGCAGCCGAAACCAGTCAAGCTTTTCTGAGCCCGCGCTACGGAGGAGCGTTTCACGCTTGACTGGCCACAGATGTTTTTTGTTGAATATTATTGATTTATTGTTTGATTGATTATTCCTCACATCATACGCCTGCCAGTGAATGGGATCAGACGGCGAAAGATACAAAAAGCACAAAAGACTGGCTGGCTCATTATTTGAGGATCCGGATGTCGAGGCGGCTGTATCGTGGATGCTGTTTAATCTGAAATTACCATTTTTCCAAATGGCAGTATCATACATTTTGGTGGAGAGGAATGATATATGACACTTTCTTTGCTGAAATAAGAGCTCATATCTAGTAAAAAATAAATAAAAGGGTTAGGAATAACATTGTAATGATTAAGTATTGAATAGGCTGAAAGAAAAAATGGGGATAATACATGGTTTCTCCACCTTTAAACATGAAATGCAAAATATATTTTGGCAACTGATCTTCCATAAACAGAATTCAAAGGCTTTTAAAAATGGCAGGGCCGGGTACTTTTTTAGAGGCTGAAAATACATTCATGCATCTGAGATTCACAGGAAAAAAGAAATTTCCCTGAAAATAAAAGTTCACCGAGAGCCTCATAGCTGCAGTGTTTGTGAACAAGGAGTCTGATTATCATTCTTAGAAATGGCACTATTAAACGTATTCCTATATTCAGCTTCGACCAGACACCTTCAGCTAAACGCTCCAAACACATCTCTCAAAAAATAGCCGTGAATCTGTGGAACATGCAGCGCAAAGTCACAACTCACTTCAAAACACTCTCTCCACCTCCACAGCACCTCATTACAGCCTTTCTTATGCAAATGTGAGGAGACAAACTGGCATCACACAGACATGCAGCCTGCCGTCCTAAAGGCATCTCTGGCTCTCCTAACGAATCCGTCTAAACTTTTGAACTTTCTCACTCTCTCTCTCTCTTTCTCTCTCTCTCTCTCTTAGGTGTGGAGGCTCAGTGGTTTTAAACGCTGGCATTTTCTAGGACACCAAATTCAATTGAGAGGCCTGTGGTTGAGTGACGTAAAATCCTCAGATCTCTTCTCAATTTCACAGAGAAGATTCATCTGGAAACCAGCCAAGAAGATGAGAGAAAACAGATTCTTCCACTAACGTTATTTATTTCATAGCTCTTCTCGAGAAACCCGTGCAGGCACTTTTATTTTGGAAAGTCCTCCTTCCAAGTGTTGGGACCTGTCCGACCTGTCAGAGCCAGCTACCTCTCTGGAGCATCAAACCAGCAGCCAACCCTCTCACTCAGTCCCTGCCATATGTCCCAGTGTTCTGCCAATTCCTTGCACACAAGACCTCAGAGCACCCCATTAGCAAAAGTGAGAGAGAAAAATAAGAGAGAGAGGGGGGAGGGGGGTAGATATAAACATACTTTGAGAAAAACAGAGGTGGGGATGAGCAGAAAAAGAGCATCAGAGGGAGAAAAAGTAGAACAGAAACAAGATGAAGTGGGAGACAGACGATCAATTAGGAGAGAGAGAGAAAGAAAAGAGGTAAAAAGGTAATAGTTAAATGTAATGGTTCAAATGAACATTTAAAGATTACACTTTATTTGTAGGTGTCTTTTTATACTGTAATTATAATGTAATATACATTTAAGTACTGAGTAACACTACATGTACTTACTATAGTTGCATGTATTTATGCATAGTAGTTTTTACTATAATAACTAAATGTAACATGTAACAATGACACTGTAAAATAAAGTGTTACCAAATTAAATTGTCATTATAATATAATCATTTTTAGAAGTGGCATAACTGCTGTTTAAATATCACTTTACAAATATATAGTTGACTGACCTAACAATATATTTATAAAATAATAACTTACAAAATAAATAATATATTAATAAATATCTTTATTTAACTATGTGTATCTGAGAGCTGTATCTCTTTGATTTACTACCAACTCAGAATCATTAGTTCAGGAATCATGTTTTTGATTCACTAAAAACAACTGACTCAAGGTCATTTGTTCAGGAATCAATTCAATTCTCTTCACATACCGCTTTTCACAATACACATCGTTTCAAAGAAGCTTTACAGAAAATGCATGAGTCCACATTAAAATTTAAAGTGAACCAGACTGCACTGGTTGTGCTGTAGGCTTTTGCACTGGTTTTGCTGTAGGCTGTTTAGTATGGTGTTTCATCAGCATCAGCAGAAGAACACATGGGAACCGTTAACAAAAAAGTCATTTAATTATTAAAAAAAGAGAGCCAAAAAAATGGTGTTTCTGTGCAAGGCTGAGAAAATGACAGACTATTTTTGGGTGCAGTGTCCCTAAAAGAAAAACAGGAGGTGGGCGTGAACAGACTGCCAAAATTCCCACAGACAGAAAGAGAGAGTTTGAGAGAGGTGTTCTTTGTAAACTCAGTCAGAGCTCTGTGCTGGATCTGTGTAATTTGATGTTATCGTCAGACCGTGAATGTGGATCCATGGGCCTGGGCTGATATTGAATAACAGCAGGGAGGAAAGCTCAGAATCTCAGCACTCAGAGCACTACCCTCTCTGCTGAAGCTCTCCAGCATGGACGCAATATGGCATACAGTCTATACGTGCCAGAAGAGCCTTGTAACTGATCAATGTACACACGTACCCATGCACACACATTCATTATATACCTTCCTATGACAGAAGAGACAGAATATAGAGCCAGCATGCAGAGCTCTCTCATCCCTACCGCATATCATATCCAGATCGCTAAAGTAAGCTCAGTTTGGCGCTGTGTGGAAAGCTGTCCTCTCAGCACCGGTGTATTTTTAGAAGCTTGAATATGATAACATAACACAGATCTCTTCTAGTATCTGTCTTTAAATGCATTTCTCTGCTTTCGTCATTCAGTTATTGATCCATAATATCTACGCTCTCTGACAAACAGATCTGTGTAAGGTCACCACTAATGGAGTGACCACATCATTTGTACTGTTTCCCCCAGTTGGGACCCTCAGAGCTACCACCAATTCGTCTCTCCTTTCATTCAGGACTCCATAGTAAGAGTCAGTCTACCTTGCATTAAGCCTAGTATACACTGCGCTAACAAAATGGCAGCTGTTAAAAGATGACAGTCTGATAATCTTCTATTAATAAACACGACATGTGTAAAGTGGTGGTGTAGCTGTGGTGATGGTCAGGCCAACAGAATGATTATGATTTTAATTTTATATAATAAATGAATAAACATGAAGTTAATGTTGAGTAACTTACATTTTGCCAGTTGCTTCGCCAATTTTTGCTTGGTCAATAAAGCACAGAAGAGGTGTTGTGGTCCTGAACAAATTGGTAAATTCAATGATTCATTCATAAAGAAAGGCCTCTGTTTATGTGTTCATGAATGGACCTGTTGAGTAAACCAATCATTTTGAAATCTTGCTTTCCAAATAAAATATACATCAAAACCTTTAAAATAAGATCAACTGACTTGAGACGGAAAATTGGGCAAGGGTGCAGTCACATTTATCGTTGTTCAACAAATTTTTCATTGAAAATAACCCCATTTATTTCAATAGGAATCCAAACAATTGAGAATAGCAAGATATAGCAAGATATAATATAATAGCAAGATATTTCCAGAATCCACACTTTCAAGTCAAGCGAATTTGCAGCATTGAGCAACAAAAAGCTGCTTGGTTTGAAAGTTCTGCTTCATATATCACCAACTGACAATAAACCTTTTTTACCTACAAATTCCTACTGAAATTATACTAATGTGTATACTAAAAAGACTTGAATATGACTTGAATTAATTAAGTTCTGTCCCCTTATCTGGTGTTTTTTTTTTCTTCTTTCTTGTAAATTTAGATAAATCTGTGCTTAAAATGAGGTGGGAAGCCAGTAGGGAAGGAAAATTCAAAACATTCTCAAACAAATCTTATAAAACAAGTACATCGTATTATAAGGATACACAATTTTTTTACTGGATCACAAAACAAAACAACACTTTTGAAATTTGTTTGTCAGAAATGAACTAGCCCTTCTTAATGAAAGCATAGCTGTGCTTGCTCCCTCTTTTTCTCTCCTCTCACAGAAAATGTGCTCACTACTGTCGCTCCAGTAGCCATTTTACAATCCATGATGGAAGACACAATGGTTAGAGCAGTAGCGCTGCACACTGCTTCACAGCGAGACTGCACTACCCGAACACACTACAAAATGTGATTAACACATCTGTGTGCTTTACACATGCGCCCTTCCCCTTCTATTCTCCGGAGATACAGGTTGGGGAAGGGGGGGGGGGGGTGTCGGGTGATAGTAATTGTTGGTGCAGGGGAAAACAAGAGCAGGTTGAGACAGTTGGGAAGGGAGACGCAACCACTCATTTTCTGTGCAAAAGCTCCCCTCCGTGCTTAGCAGATCAAAGAAGGGAATTAAATGGACCACCCATTGAGTCGGATGACAGCGAAGACAGGACTTGGGACAGCTCCGCTTCAGAACAACCGAGTCACTGCATAGCATATGCAACAGAACATTCTCCCAACCAAAGACATCAAAGTGTCCTTGTACCTTATGGTGGATATGAAACGTTACGAGCACAGAACTACCTTTCATATCCAAACACCAGTAGAGACAAACAAGACGATTACACTCGGGTCTGCATCTCCTCCTCCTGAACGCCACGGAAATCAAATTTTCCACAGCGTGAAGACGGAAAGCAACAAAACGCCAAAGCTACTGGAATGATAAATAGGAGACCATGTAGCTTGGCAGGAAGACTAAATGACGGAATGAGGCAGTTGAAACCTACACCGTCCTCAGGTAGAGGTTCACTCCGGGCTTCAGCTCCCTCCATCTCCATATACACAGATGTAAACACCTCAGCTAGGGCTTTATGAATGACTCCTGATCCATAAACACACACACCCAGAGACGAGCTGAGGGAGCAGCCCTGCCGCTCTCTGATAAGCTTCCTTTCCTTCTACCTTCACTTCATCTAATTCTGCCTCTGTAAAATATGCAATTGTTCATTTCATGCCTCAAGTGTTTACGTGCTTATATAAGTTAAAGGAGAGACTGGGCCTTATGTATTTACCTCTCTAAATCTCCTTGTCTTTAATTTTCTCTCAGCTACTTAATTTATTTCTCACAAAGCACTTGTGTACGGCAGTCGACCAGGCTTGGGGAGTGACAGAATATTTGTTATGTAAATCAGGATACCAAAAAACATATCTATTAGGATTACATTAAAATTGCATAAGCAGAATATAGTTATCATTACCACTTTTAGTGTATAAATATAAAATGGTACAGTAATGTAATAAGAGTGACCTTCAGACAGTCATCAAAACATGCTTAAATTGTTTTAAACTCGTATTTATTAAAACAGACTATCCTGGTCCTTGATTGCGTTTGGCTGAGGTTGTTGTAAAATATGATACACATACACCTTTGACCTCATTACATAAGTATTACACTGCACCACTGTGTCTGTGTGATGCTTGCTTTATCTAATTTAAAAAAAATATTAAGTTTTTGTTGCTGTGTTTATTTTATAAAACATTTCCATGTACAGTATATGTAGTAGCTAACAAATGTGCATCCAACACATTCTCATCCCAAGACGTCATCTAACTGACGCTTTTGACCAAATGTCAACATTTAGGGTACCCTTTAACCTCAGTCAGATGACGATCCTAGGGCGTCATCCAACTGACGCTTTACCTTTAGCGTCAGTTAGATGACGCGGGTAGGTTTAGGTCTGGGGTAGGGTTTAGGATTAGATAGCATCATCTAACTGACGTTAAAGGGTACCCTAAAATGTCGGATGTTGACGTATCGTCAAAGCGTCAGTTATATGACGTCTTGGAATGAGAACGGCCTGGTGCATCATGCCTAACAAGACCCTTAGCTGTTCTAAAATCACTGTAAACAACAGCTTCTTGTGGTTTACCGTTTTAATCCTTAAAACAGGTGCAAAATATGCCTTTTCAGTAAGACAAAATACACTGGTACATACATCTAAATACATCTTGTTTCAAGGATTTTGAACTTTGGATCTTAGGATTTGGGATTTTTTGCAGTGCAGAACTACATTTATGAAACAAGCTTTCCATCTCTGCAGTCATCTGGGAATGTTACCTGAACACAGCATGGCTCCACGTTTGGATGGAAGGTGACACGGCGTGTAGCCTCTGCGACGCACACTTTTCTAAAGTGACTACAGGCTGTGCTACACATGCTTCACTGCTCAACGTACACACATGAGCATGGCCTCCGTCACTTATCTCATTCCGCATGACTGCTCTGCTAACAAAATCGCTCTCCTTTGTCACAGTTTTCTAGCGGCTCCATTCTCTCCTCTCTATCCGTATAAAAATAAATAAATAAATAAATATAACACAACCAAAGCAATGCATTTACAGATAGAACAGAGTCGAAAGACATCAGTGGGTTCGATTGGATGAACATGTGATCGGGCTTTGACATAGAGAAAGCAGAAATCTGACATTCATCTTGGTCGACCTGCCTTCGCAGAAACCTGTTTCTGATTTCAGGGCACAAGAAATAAAAGTTATCTTTCACAGCACGCTTCAAATGGTATCCAATAAGAGCGAAAATGTAATTCGTACTCCAGTCCCTGTAGGTTTGTGGCGAGTTTGCGGTCTTACAAATATTGGTGTATTTGTAATGGGAAAGCCATTATCTTGGTTCGGCTCCCGAGGCAAGTTTTTACTGCCAATATCGGGGGTGGAGGGGTGGGGTGTTGGGTAAGGGGCTGATTTAATGGCATCCACTGTGAGTAACACTCGGTCTGGGAATCTCAACAGATGTCATTCCCTCGACAGCAATCAAAGACGTGCGAACCATGCAACAGCAAGTGTAATTCCATGACAGGCTGTCAGTCAAATATCAATGTGCTAATATGAGCACGGGGAAGGAATGAGCAACTCAGTCATTTATCATTGTATGTTATCAAAGATCAGCATTGTCCTTCTGAGAAAAAAAGGAAGAGATGGAAAGATCTAGATACACAATTAACATCCCACTGGAGGCGAAAACTAACAGATGTTTATCGCTATTCTGAAAAAAAAAACATTGAAATCTGGTGCTTTTTTGTTTGTACATTAATCCAAAATAATGTAAGAAAACTTGACTTGAATAATAGGACATGATCATAATATAGAGCTAATTTAACTGCAATTCCAGAAATCTATTCGTTCATTACAAGGATGCTAAAAGAAGAGGAAGAAGGTGGGAGATGTGACTGACACACTCGCTCTATTATCAGAGCTCTCCAGATTCAGACCCAGACTGCGCCGTAGTGCGTGAGTCACGCGGCCCCACTGCCCAAATTGCCAGTTTCTTTGAGAGGGATTGGGGTTATGACAGTGAACCGGTTTCATGGAGAAATGGAACAGAGATTGTATTTCACCCCACCTATCGAAGCTCTCAGCACCAAACAGAAGACAATTTACAGACATTCACACAAACACACACTCGAAACATGCGCCTGACAGACCGACACACTCATTCCTGCGGCTGTCTGTCATTGTGATTTCAGACACCCACTCGTGTTCTCTCTCTGACACATATAGACACACAAATAGACAGTTAAGCTAATTTTTTGTGTTTTAATCTGTTCTCTGTAGAGAGTGAGAGAAGTGTAGGGGAAAAAAATACATCAGCTGTCTGAACAGATGTGTTAAACGGGCCCCGATAAGAAGCATGGTGCGGTATAGTAAACGGACGTGAGGTTGAACCCAGCATGGAGGAACAAACTTCACAAAACTACTATGGGCACTGCAGCCGTGGACCTTCCATGCTGGGAATTTACAGCCGTGTCATTAGATCAGACTGCCGGACATAAAGCATCACTGAATCAATCTCGGCGAGCTGTCAGCGGCCTGGTAAACACTGCGGACGCTGGTGGACGCTCCCTATTATGCTGGGGATTAATGGTGTTGACAGAGTATTAACTCACATTGAAAGGTAAACAGGAACACTATGGAGAAATGCCGATGTTGACACTGAGCCAGGCTTCCCGGAGGATAAATTCTCTCCTGAACTCAGCAGGTCATGGAGGAGAAAGGAAAGAGAGGAAGAGAAAATCTCTGATATCTTCGGAAAAACAAAGAAAAAAGGAACAGAGTGGAAACAGAATGAACAATGTAAAGGCTAAAAATGCTCTCTTTTGTATGGATATCTCATCCCGCTCTCCATGGCCATCTCAACGGGCAAGCCCAAGGTCACTTAGACCACTCTGCATGCGAGCCGAGATTGGCCTCGGCTCTCGAAAGCCAATTGACCAGCTGTCAGCGCTGCTAGTAGGAGAAGCAGCCCCAGTGGTCACCCTGAACTGCTCGCGCAGAGATGTCCGGCGTGACTGGCAGGTCAGGGCAGAGACTTCACATGGGACTTCCATTCAATGTGCTGCGGTCGATGCTTCTGTTGCCATTCGGTTCCGGGTGAATATAAGCTGCATTTGCAGATTTTAGCACTCTCTAAAAGGAACTGTGCTTTGCCACCCATTCTTCTGAAGTTGTGCAGTCTGTTTGATCGCTATGCTGTTTTTAAGCAGCGCAGAATGGGCACAGTGCAACATTTGTATCAATGGCCATGGGTTTTAAAGGCTGAGATGTTGCAGAAGCCGGCCAAAATCTCCCTAATTACCTGGCACTGTCTTTGCCGTATTCAACAGCATAGAATGCCGGGAGAAGGTGCACAAAACACAGATAATATGCTTCCAATGTAAAAGAGGTAAACAGGCCTAAGCTAATGACCTAATCAAGACTGTTTGAAAAACAAATATATAGAAAAACAGCCAGTTTTTTTTTTTTCATTATATATTATACACACACATGCATTTCATTTTATTAGCCTACTTATGGAGAAACCAAAATCAAGCCTAAGAAGGAAACATACTGTAGGTGTGAGCAGTCAGTTGATGCTCGTTCACCACAAGAACAATAATTATAACAAATATTAAGTATAACATTTTAATAATATTCCACACCTCTGTTAAAATGATGGAATCACTTTCAGAACAACATTTTCCATCTGATGAACGATAAAAACAGCCAATCAGAATCCACCTGACAGACGTTATTTATAGTGGCAGACGACAGAACTGCAGCTCAAGTTCATAATTAACTAAACGCTATATGCGTTGTTGTGGACGCCAATATAATTATTAGGATTGGATATCAAATCACATGTTCAATTTCGATTCGATTTCAATTCACAAGCTCTCAGTTCGATTCGATTTTGATTCCTAATTTGACTCTCCTTCGAGTATAAGGGCCGTTTCATAGTCAACGCATCGGTACGCATACGCGTCCGCAAGGTTGTGCATCGCTACGCGTTGGCCGCCATTATGCGTCGATGCGTAGCCAAATGTGTCGTCCTAGTTTTTGATACGCGACGCACTGACGCACGCAATACTATGCGTTATCGGTGGGGGCGACATTGCAAGAATTGTACATTAATTCAAATATATTATGTTTGTTAACAGAAGAAGAAGGTTTGAATACAATGGCGGGTGAGGAGGAAAAATTATACGAGCTTATATACGCGTTCATCCCATGGTTTATCCGCTTTTATAAGACAGTTCATCACAATTAGTACACTCAAATAAAATTGTGTTGGAAAATGCCTGGAGAGAGGTTGCAATCGCAATGGGAAAGACAGTAAATCAGGGGGAAAACGGACTGGAAAAGTGCCCGTGACAAATTTACCAGCCTGGTTACATGAATTAATGGTTTATGGATATGAATTAATGAATTAAAATACCAAATTACTTGTGTAATTAATGTGTAATGGTTTTTACATAATTTAATAATACCAAATTATAAAAAAAATGTGTAATGGTTTTCACATAATACCAAATAATTTAAAATGTGTAAAGTGTTAAATAATAATAATAAAAAATAAAAAAAAACTCATGCTTCAAAGCGAACTTTTATCAATTTATTGGTCAGTGCTACACAATCGTAGCACACTGTACTAGTGGGGAAACACGCCAGCATCTGATAAAAAGTAATCAGCCAGCTGCTCCCTGACAAGTGACGCTCTCCGGGAGGGCCTGCTGCTGTCGACCGAAAACCGTGGTCCGTTCTGGTCCCCCACAACGTGCTGCCTCCACCCTCCGGTGTCAGACGTCGCATCCACAAAGGTGGCGGGTATGTATCTGGCACGTTCAGTGGATGCCAGAAAGTTGTGGAGAGCCACGCACGCCTTCACGAGTTTCACCGCTTTTTCAGGTTTGCAATGAAAAATCTACTACCCCCTGTTGCGTTACCGGTGTATTGCATTTTACGCATCGCTCGTGACGCTTGCGTCTGCTTTTAACACTATGAAAGGGAGCGCGTCACTCGCGTTGACTATGTAACAGCCCTAACACTCATGTTTCTGCATTGCCTAGCTACTTATTTATGTATGCAAAGCAAAGTCACTCCTGGAGGTTGATTAAAGACTTAAGAAAGGACTTGAAATTCAGTAGTCACAGATTATAAAAATAAAACTAAGTAGAGGAAAAGGAGAATATAAGGAAAGAATGTGTTGACAGGAGGTCAGAGGATCAAGACAAAACGAAGAGGTTTTGTAAGTTGGTGGTGTGGACTGCACTGATGGTGCACTGACTGCACTGCACTGACTGCACTGCTCAATTCAGTTTAGTTCAGTACATGTGAGAACCTAGACTCTATATTAAACTAAAATACTGCATTAATATTTTTTTTGAAAATATATAGGCCTATATATATATATTTTTTTTTTTCCATGGCAAAAATAAACCATAAATATTGCATAAATATTAATAAATTCAAAATTGTCTCAAAATACTAAATTAAAAAGAGTAAATATTATAGAAAAAAATTAAATTGGATTGGTTTTACTGGGATGGAGGAAGTTTCATTTTTAGGTGTCCGGTCACTTTTGACCAGGAAGAAAATAAGTGTGACTCCGAAACGAAGACAACCTGAGGGTTAATTATGATAGTGAATCTATAGAAGTTGGTGTCATTGCTCTGTGATGTAGCTTTCCTGTTCTGTTCCAGTGAAGTCCTGTCAAAACTCAGCATTGAAGGGAAATAATATAGTTTTATCTAATTGTGCTTGC
>JAOTRC010000014.1:13405966-13418106 GCA_027497675.1 Cyprinella lutrensis | reverse complement strand
AGGAAAAAGAGGCTACAATTTGCAAGAGCTCACCAAAATTGGACAGTTGAAGACTGGAAAAATGTTGCCTGGTCTGAAAAGCCTCGATTTCTATCGAGACATTCAGATGGTAGAGTCAGAATTTGGTGTAAACAGAATGAAAACATGGATCCATTATGCCTTGTTTCCACTGTGCAGGCTGGTGGTGGTGGTGTAATGGTGTGGAGGATGTTTTGTTGGCACACTTTAGGCTTTAGTAGCATAAGATTAATTAATGCTGTACAAGCTTTGTTCATAGTTGTATATTAAATAATGGGTCCCACTTTATATTGGTTTTAAGTACTATGTACCAACATATAAAAAAATATTGTGTTCAAATAAAATTGTGTTTATTTTGTATTGTAAAACACTTTTGCTGCTATTGAGATGTGATTCGGGTAAGGTTAGGGACAGGTGTGGTGGCATGGGTAGGAATCAGGATGGGTTAAGGTGTAAGGGAAGGGTCAACTGTATAAATACAAATGTAATTACATAAATTAATTTCAGCAGTAATTACATGCTGGTATTTTTAAAATGTAAGTGCAATGTAAAAGCATGTATGTACACAGTAAGTCCATTGTATCAAGTTATTATACAGTACTTAAAGCCACTTAATATAAAGTGGGACCAAATAATGTAGTTAACTAATGTTAACAAATGAAACCTCATTAAGTGTGTTTTAGATATAGAATATTCTTCAATGATGTACTGCTGTACAAAAAAAGCACACTGATTCAAAAACATGCATAACCATTTTGAAGAGTACGGAAATAAAAAGTGCAAACATGAACATGGCAGTTGAGTTGGTTCAGAACTGATACAGTCAGTGAATGCATTTTTCATATGAAAGCAATTGAAAAGCAATTGAAAAGCAATTAGCAAGTTTAGACCACAGACACGACTGTTGCACTTACATTATGAAGAGCTTTGAAGACGTGTAGTCTGTATTGAGTAATGCACTTAAAAAATTGCAAAAAACTAATCTGCACATTCCTGGTTTTAAGTCACCTTTTATATTAGAACAAAGAACCTTGCAAAATGAAGCTTGACTTGACTTTCCATCACGTCCCTGAAAATTTAGATCACACTTTAGTTTCAATCGCACAGGCTTCAGTCGGAGCGTGACCCGCTCCATGACAACAAGTTCCAGATATAAACATAACTATGAAGCAAATATGCCCACTGCATCTTCAAAAGTACAGGCAATTAATCATCACTCGGCCTGCTGGATCCCCATAATGCACTGTCTATTCTTGAATTACCGGAATGAGTAATCCTTTAAAATGTACAGTGTGCAAACCAATACTTCCTCCGCGAGTGGATGGAGATGCATACCTCCTTCTGAGAGAAGTGGGTGATATGATATAATTGCAGTCTCCTCCTATCCTCTTCACCATGAGCCGCCCTGGTCATCCTGTGGCCCACACTGGCCAACAGTAGCAGTGCTAATTGTCACGCTTGCATACAGTAAAATCAGATAGATACGGTCGCACAGCACACATTATATTTCATGGAAACGCCTGCTTGAATAATCGTTAAAATGTAAATTCTCGCCTAAACGGTTTTCTTTTTTGTAAGGAACATCTACTGTTCCCGAGAAGGGTAATAAATGTGTTACTGGGAGGCTTAATTTTAATGACGAGCCATAAAGGTAGGAAATTAAAGCTAATTACGGGGTCTGGCGTAGAAATGTGTCTACACGGCCCACCCCTCGCACACCAGGGTTGCCTAAAATGTATCGAGGTCAATCACCATTTACGCAACACTGCCCTACTTCTCGCCAGGTTCAATTAACCGAACCGGGAGCAGGGACTGGATTGCTCGGCTAAATATTATGACTTGCCCGACACAACGCTCAGACAAAAAGCCCGATCCGCACACACACACACACACCAAGAACTGACGTCCTAAAAGCTCTCGCTTAATTACGCACCCTTGCAGGTCACAAGTCCGGCCTTATCAAAGAGCATTCTACTCGACGCTCTATAACGTGTGAAGCAGCGTGAAGCTGGCGCTCTGCGGAGAGATAGTGCCGTTAGCATATCTACCAGCTTTCAGTCTAATTTCCTGTCAATCTGGCAGATCATCTGTCTCTGCCTCGGGCTCTCCGTGGCCTCTTTGCGCATTCCATCACCCTGAGCCTTCTCACCGTGCTGCCTACTGGACCGGTCGAACCCTCCCTCTCTCCTGACCTCCTCTCCGAGCGTCTACGGTCCTTGGGGGTGCGGCCACAGCCGGGAGGGACATTAATAACAGGCAGTGCTCTTCGTTACGCCTCCCTGTCGCCCCAGCAACAAATTAATTCCACTTATTTATCTCTCTCGCCAAGGTCGGTGCGGATGGAACAACTGTTTATGGAGCAAAAAGGACGAGGAATTATGGGTGATGTGCTGCGGCTGACAGGGCCGTTTGTTTTCTCTGGCGCACTGCGAGCGAGATAAAGCTTATAATGATCAATTTGATAACAAAAACTCTGCAGTCTCACTTTCCCCTGCTCGTTTTGATGAACTTTTTTTTTGGTGAACGCACTAACTGCATAAAATGAGAATATAGAGTTAACGGCGAATGATAAAGAGGCAGCCATTTTGAGAGCATTTATCATGATCATTGTCATCGTCTTGCGAGAAACTTCTTGTCAGGCACTTTTGTCTAGGCAACAAAAGCAGGAGTCAGGACTGATGAAATCCTTTTCCTCGACCACAGCAGCCCACAGACCCTCTCCCTCCTGCTGACACGAACAGACCGCCTATGAAAAATCATATGAACCATCTTTATACATCACACTACGAGGCTCTCATGATTCACCTTCGGAGCGAGAAGGACAGCAAGGTCTTTAAACAAGAAAATCTTGGCGAGTCAGGATCTTTTCCTGTAACTTGCCCATGACAGCAGAAAAAACAACTGTACACATAGAAAAGAAACTCGTGAGGCATGGGATAAGCGTTCAAGAGGATTTAAGGAGTTAATAATGAGAGATCAGAGATCTTCAAAGCAACAGTCATCTATACGTAAGTGGCTCCAGATGTTGTGACTGCGAAATATATAGCATGACATTTTCTACCGACTTGAATCTGTGAAGAGAAACTATTCAAGGTGAAGTGTGGCCTGCTCCACACTAAATGGTTTTGACTCAGAAACCGCTTTTGAGATTTATTAATGAATGAAAAAAATATATATTATTTTGTTTCTACTCATTTTAGTGGTGGTTGCTGAAAACCAGGCTTTCTCTAAAGTATTTTTTAAAGACAGTTTTCAGACTTATTTTGGGGAAAAATGGCATTACATAATTAAGGCAACAGCAGTTTAAGTAAATACACAATGCATTTATAATATAGTGCATATATGCAACAACAGATTTATGATTTTAGCTACATGCTCTGCTCTAAAGTTTTCTAACTACAGACACTCACTGACTTTCCAAATTAATTTTTTTTTTAGTTTTTTTTTTATATACACTTTAAAATTTAGTATATTACTGAGATACTCCAGTCTGCAGTGTCACATGATCATTCAGAAAACGTTCCAATTTGCTGATCTGATGCTCAAGAATTTGCAAACATTACTTTTTTTGTACTGCTTAATATTTTTGTAAAACCATTTATTTTAAATAGAAATGTTCTGTGTCACTTTTGATCAATGTAATGCTGAATGCATAATTCATTTTAGTGTAACATATATATTGCCACTCACACAGACCCTTTGAGTCAGGAAATGAGCTTGCAGCACCAAGCAATAATAACAAAGCTAGTGAGGACAGCAAAGTGAGACAACATCCAAAAGCCTTGGATTACATCGTTGGCTGTTAAAGGAAAAGAATGGACAGCTCAGTGACCTCCCCCTCCAATCACTCTCATGGCATTGACAGCGCTGAGGTGGAGATGAGTCAATCACAGAACCATTAAATATTGAGGCATTGTGTACACGAGCGCTATAATGAACAGCTGGGCGAATAGGCAAGTGCCTTGACACACACACACACGCACAGACACACACTGTTTTGGCTGCAGGCTGTTACTGGGTGTAGTGTTTTCTCCCTTAGGCTCAGTGGTTGCCCAGGTCCCTAATGGTCTCGAACACAGGCATCTATGCTCCGCATCCTGTGGCTCCTGCAGCCGCAGTGGCAGTGAGAAATGGCTGCAATATCCCAGTCGCCACAGCAGAGTCTGTCAGCGGTAACGGCGCCACCTTAACTGATCTCTCGCTGCTCTTCTACCTCTCGTACTCCCCACTTTCAATTTAGTTAAAGCCCTGACAAACTAAATCCATTTGAGAAGACAAATTAGCCCCCTTCCCGAAATGAAGTATCAGGCGTGGGTCATGTTGAACTGTACAAGCACTTATTCACGTCGCAAGCGGCATGGGATTAAACCGCCACCCTGAGACGTATATACTCGATATGGCGAATGTGCATGGCACATTTGCATTTGCACTGCATCAGCAAAGCAAATATCTTGACTTAAAGGGGAATGTTTCTTAGAAATGCACATCCTTGAAGTCTGTTGACGTTTGTAATTGCATCGAGGAGTAAAAAGTGTCGATGTAAAATGGGTAGTTCATCCCAGCAATGACAGTTCTGTCATTTACTCACTCTCATGTCCAAAACAAACATGGGTTCCCATTGACTTTTATTGTATGAACAGAAAGCAGAAGAAATAGAGTTACACCGAATAAAGTCAGTCGAACAGGTTTGGGATGACATGAGAGTTAGCGGATAACGACAGCTTTTCATTTTGGGGTGATTTACTGTATTCTTTTGAAGTCACTCTGAGTGGAAGCAAAACTTCAGTTTTATGAAACATGAGAAATGATCCATAAAAAAGCATAGTATTTACAGAGAAGAGCACACAACATGAACCCTGTCTGTGTGCCCTTGTTTCTTTAGAAAGCGGCCTGCTCTGTTTCAGCACAGGCTACAGAGCAAAGCTGCTCTTTTGACATCGGTTCCATTTGCTCTTCTCAGTTCGCTGAGTGCTTTCTCTATGAGGTATTATGCTTTTTTGGCCCAAGCTGCAGATGCCAACCTGCTCTCTTCTCACTCTCTTCCTCCGTTTCTCACTTAAATCATAGTATGGATGCACATCTGAAGACAGAATGAACAGAAAAGAAATCAGAATCAAGGCTGTTTTTGCCAGGCTTGGCACAGACACGATTTGTATAATTGCTTTTGACAAAAATGCTTTGCCTATCAAATATCATTCTTCATTAAATTGCCTAGGATTCAATAAGCTGTCATATTTCCATATTTCCAATTTGACAGGTTGTTCTTGTGGTGGGAATCTAAATGTATTCCAGAGCTTGCTCTCCACTCGAGCGCAGTGTGGCTCTCGCACTTATCACTAGGAGCAAAGAGGAGAGGGAGAACTAATTTCTACCCAGCGTAAAGAGCTCCAATTCATTAACATAACACCATACCAGACATGAATATGGATTATTGGGAATCTTATGAAAGAAAACAACCTCGCTTATCCAATCTTTGCCCCCTGTTTTAAAAAGCTTTAATCGGTGATAAAGATTCAAAGGAAGAAAGACTCAATTAAAAAGCAATTAGAACCCAGATGGACCAATGCAGCCAGAACATGTTAGACCTTTCAGCAATCACCTTTTAATCAATTAGCAAAAAGCGTTATGAAATCGTATTAGTAAAGATCGCTCCGTGCTTCATTGTCAGCAAATGCATGAAGAACAAAAAGAATAAACATGAGATGCAGAGTTCTTTGTCTCCATCACCCATTCCTGAAACTCCAAATATTGAAGATCCAAAAGTGCTTTTCATTTGAATATATTACTCTATTTTTTACAGTACAAAACCCGAAGCAACAATTCTTCTGGCATTGCCAGGCAACCCCTCTCATTGTGACGCAAGTTTTCTCTTCGGTCCCAAGGAGAACATCAGCTATTGTTAAATCGCTTTTCTGGTAAGCACGACAACTCCTCTCACTTCAAATCTTTTGTTTTACATCATTCAAGCATCATACAGCTCTTTTATAGTTTCAACACAACCCACACCAAATGTACTCTTTGAAATCTTCCCACTACTGTGGACTCTCCCACCCAAAAAAGATGCAGACGTCAGAAACAAAAAAAAAGATATTGGATGAATATTCAATAGACTTATACTGCAACAGGATGCCAGGCAGTCTTAAATTAAAAGAAAAGAGTAAAGAACATCAATTTAAACCCTTTATAATGATGAAATAAGCATACAGATACACAAATAGAGATGTATTATATCCTTCCTGTCTGTATAGCTAGCTGGAGAGAGCAGTTAAGGGTAAAATAACATGATAGAGGCACAATCTCTCACATCGGTAAATATAAAGTTCAAGGTGAAAATGAGTGAAAAGAACAAAATCAGAGCAAAAAGATAAAAGGTGTACTGCAAAAAAAGCCAAATAACAAAAAAACAATCTATCAAATTCCACTGAGACAAAGAGAAAAATAATGATAAAGCTATATTTGTAGTGAACTTGCATCAGCTAAATCATAATTTAAATATTTTACAAAAATAATGCTTTTTAACTACAGATACTTTTTGACATAATTAAGAATACTTTCTTAGTGTTTTTTGAAGGGAGTCTCTTATGCTTACCAAGACTGCATTTATTTGATAAAAATTGTGAAATAATATTACAATAAAACAATACTATTATGGAAGTAATGGCTGCTTAATGTGGTTGTGATGTACTTCTAGTTAAAGCTCGTACTATCCAATATCTATCTAACTATACAAAAACAGATAATTTCTCCATTGCAAGAGGTACATATACACCTAACGGCTTCACAGTACAGTTTTATCTGGCATCTGATCATCAAATTAGGCTCCAAGACTTTCAGAGCGTAAAATATTTTAACTGAATTGTTTCTAAACAACACTGTAGGCAAAGTTCAAAGACATTCACACCTACTTTACTTAGAACACTACACCAATAGTTTCCTGCAAGACAATGTGACGGAACACTATGTAGTATTTCATTAAAACTGAAAAACACCAATTAAAAGTCTTTCAGAACTGAGAGTCTTTCAAACCTTGACAGATTGTTGCCCAAGGAAAATTACCAGCTAACCCAAACTAGGAAGTCATTTAACACAGCACAGTGTTTCCATTTCCAGTCTTGACTCAGGGTTCTGTTTTTGTGTTTCCTGTTCTTTTACATTTACATCCGTCTTTGGCATGATTTATGGCCTAATGATCTCTGGCCCAGTTTCTCCAGAACAGAATGAGCACAAATTATCCCCGTCCAAGGCGTCACATCCCTAGCCAGGTCTGATTTACGTCCCCCCTCTCCACGCGAGACGAATGATCAGCCCCAGAGCCAGTGGCGGTGAGCCCATCTTGTGTTTGCTATTAAAGATGTGATGGACCATACGTTTAGATTGAGACAGTCAATCCAAGAGGTCTCTCTGTTAAGTCAACTTAAATGAATTGACCGAGCAGCTGCACTTTGGTGGCTTCAACTGACGATCATAGGAAAACTGCCTTCCGTTATAAAAATAGCCAGTATAGTTCGCCACTGAAGTCAACTTTCTTAGCCTTCCTTCCAACAATAGTAATAGCAATGCAGAGGTCAGGGGCTCGATTCGAAAGCAGGAACTAACAAAATGTATACCTTAAATGAAATATAAGTTACTTTTGACAAAAGCATCTGCCAAATGCACAAATATTCAACTTCGATCGTGTCACCGTAGTTTTTCATGAAACTCCTTCCATGACTAAAAATGAAAATTCTGCCAAAATTAACTCACCCTCATGTCATTCCAAACCTGGCCTCCCTTATTTGGTGGGTTTCAAATTACGCATCAGTCTTTTAATGTATGACAAAACAAGCCAAAAAGAGAGAATCTTCTTTTGTAACACACAAAAAATTGTGATTTTGAAAAATATCTGAAAAAAGAGTGGGTTTTTTTCATACAATAAGTCTATGTGGTCCAATGTTGTATTGGAACCCACTGACTGTATTACAGTTTATCATGTTTGGAATGACATGAAATGACAAAATTGAAATTTGTGGGTGATCGCTTACTTTAAGAGATTTGGGGTACATCCATTCATGAACTGAATGTGCCTCAGGATGCGCAGTATAATTCAATGTTTTGACAATTTCCTCAGAAACATGTAGACATGGCGGGACATAGTGAACAGCTTCTCTCCTTTTTTTTTAAACAGCCAATAGTGCTTTGTTTATATTACAGCTCGGCCAGAGCCGTTGAGCTTGGTAGAGCCTCAGTTTCGTCCTAATTGTTTATCCTCCAAACCGCCTCCAAATTGTTTTAAAATATAGCATTCAGTGCAGAATTTAAATGGGTCGTCTGATACATTTTGTAGTCTGCTCTGACTCCATATGCATATGATCCACTCTGTGCTATCATGTGGACTGGAGCAGGTTGTGTGCACGCTGTGGCGATTCGTTTGATACTAACGTGAAACCAGACTTCATTCACCCTAATGGACAGCGTATAGTTTGAATTGTTCCCTATCCCCTATACATTGCACACATACAGTGCCATACATCACGTAGAAAATATTAAATGTGTGCATTTTAGCCACAGCTTCAGCATCTATTTGGGGGTGGGATGCTGTTGATTATAGAGAGCATATGATTTGACAGAAAATCAGCGTGATGTCATCAAAATCACTGATCCATGTTGCCGAAAGTGAGAGACTAAGTTCTAAATGCTAAAAACCAAATTTTGTCATTGTTTTGGAGCACGCTATCTTATAGATAACAGTAAGACTAACATTTTCATACTAAAAGCCAAAAAACTTCATTTGATTTCATTTGTCAAAAAACATTTTGATTTCTTGGGGACTATGAAAAGTGATGTGGGAAAACAATCCCAACAGAAAGCCTGAAGAATGCATGGCTCACATAAACACCCTTTCCAGAGTAATGGCTTATAGGCCAGATTTTAATGACAACAGGGTGTCCATTTTAACAAAAGTTACCCTACAGCCAGTCCTTGACCCGAAATCAATAATGTCCTAATATATATATTTAGCAATCCACGCTCATTGAAATTCAGAGAGCTCATCGCCCGTGTCAGAAATATAAATGGCAACATATTTTTAGAATTGACATATAGAGTGGAAAGCATTGTGCCATTACAGGAAAATTAGCAAAACAATTAAGCAAACAGAAGGAATATCAGCAAGGGCAAGACACACAACACTTTCATTGCGGTTTGGGATTAAAAAACACACAATGTCAATCACAGCCCATCATTATATCAGTGATGTAATTGCATCTCTGAGTAAATGACACGCTCATTAGAAATGTCACGCAGATACTCTTATTATGTGCAGCTGGCCATGTGGTCCGCTGGATATCCGTAAAGCCCACTTCATCGGCCGTGACGTGTTAATAAATATGTGCATTAATGTAGAGAGACACTGATGACCTCATAAATGTCAAACGGAGAGAATCACGATCTCTCGGTATCTACTATTAAACAATTACTCTGCCCCCTTTGGGACGGCGGGCCGGAGATTAATGAGTAGCCGCGCACCCCCAGGGAGACCGACTGGTGCCGGCCGCCACAGATTTGGCAGGTCAAGAGGAATGGGGAAATGGCAGACCTCATTCTCCCGCGGGGGCGCTCCACATCCCTTCAGTGAGAGAAATTTGAAATTCATCAAAGTGGGCTAAACGGAAGGATTTAAATATGTATTTTCCCTTCTGAGGCCTTTATGCATTCATGTGTTCTGTTAATTAAGGTATTACAATTATCTTGAGAGGACGGCTTGAATTTGCACTTGAATCTGAGCGGGGCAAAACAGCCTCGTTTATGGTTCCATTAAAATTCCTGTCAATCTACCGCGCCAGTCTGTCTGTTTATCTTTTTGCATCGCAAACCTTTAAGGGCAACTAACCGCAGGGATCCGACTGGTTATGTTTTTCTCTTTTCCCCTATTCAGCCTGAATCTGAAGTTCACATATGGCACTTAAAGGAGTGACTATGAATGCATAAGCTTTATGACTCATGAGAAATAAGTCACACAATCCACATCTTTCTTCACAATCCACCGACTGTGAAGAGGAAAATGCTTAGCAGCCATTCTCATGCATATTTACTGTTTTTCAATACCCAAGCTGTCATCACACATCACTTCAGAGCTTTTCAAAAATTCTTTGAAACCACGCGTGCGTGTGTGTGTGTATTTAAAGTTCATTTTCCAATGTGCATGTTTGTGTATTTAATCGCTTTAAAGGTCGCGGAGGCTACAGTGCTTTATTGTAGATTTTTTTTTTTTTACAGAAATTAGAATACAGATAAGCATCCTGTTTATTCCTGGCATCAACCTGCTGAAACAACAATAAATCACGATATCGCATCTGCTACCAAGGTATAAAAGAATAAATAAAGTTAAAAAAAATAATCTCTTGACAATTTGGCTGCTAGAGAACGATGCTCTATGAAGATAAGTGGCACAACAGGGAGTGAGTTCCTGCCAGCTCTACTCAAGGGAGATTTATGCTGATCTTAAATAACCAAGGTCGGACGTATTCCCACTGAAAATGAAACGGTCGTGCAAGCTCAGCTTAGGGCCCCCAACCCCCCCAACCCCGCCTCTGCCTCGGGGACTGTGCCCTCGCTCGTCTGCCCAGGATATAGTTTTCCATCACCTCAGTCACTCTCCTCTATTGACTGCAGGCTATCGATTCAACGTCTGATCTCCATCTTGCTCACCTGGGGAGCTTGTGTGTCCGTTGTGTATTGATCTGTGTTGCCAATGATTTCTCTCTTTGTTTTCTTTCGTTCTTTTTTCCGATTTACGTTTTTTGGAGGGTTGTCACGACTTTCTACTTCTGTTTAATGCTCAAAAACACTGTTCTCTCTTTTGGTCAGTGAATCATAGCTGCAGTATCCACGTATAATACCTGGAGAAAACGATCAGTTTATATTTACATTCATCTTCCTTGGGTGACATCAATTTTTAGCAGACAGATTTTTCTATTGAATCGGCATCGCCCGACAGAAGGTTGAATTTGAATGACAGTAAGAGGAATCTACTGAATTCAAAGAAATTCAATGTAGGTATGACATTTTGGGAAGTGAAGATCTTTTCATCCATCTATCCATCTTCAAACATCAAGGAATTTTACAAAATCAAATTCAAGAACTGAACGAGAATTTCAAAAGGCACTTTTAATTAAAACATGAATGGAGCACAACTCTGGTATTGAGTGTGAATTTACATGTGCAATGTTCATTAAAAAAAAAATCAAGTTTGTCTAGGTTTTTAAGTCTAAAGGCCCATTCACAACAAGGATGATAAATATAATGGTTTTTTGAAGTCTAAAGGCCCATTCACAACAAGGATGATAAATATAATGATTTTTTAAAGTCTAAAGGCCCATTCACACCAAGGATGATAAATATAATGACAAAGATATAGTCAGTGGCGCAAAAAGTGGGTATGCGCTCTATGCAGCGCATAGGGGCGCAGCAAAATGGGGGGCGCCAAAGCGATAGTAAAAAAAAAAGAAGAAATTAAAAATTAAAATATATATATTGTATATCTATATGTAGCTGCTGTTGTGCGTTTCTAAATCATTTCTGTATTCCTTCATTGTTATATAAATTTTTAGAGTACTAAAAGCCAGGCTAGAGTAGGCGCCCTCATGGAGAAGGGGGCGGGTAATATCGCGAGCGGGCGGGGGCGCCGTGAGCGCTGAACGAGCAGCGTTGTTGTCGTGATTTGTCGTGAGTAGTGAGTTGTCGTCGAAAAAGATTGATAAAACAAAATGCTGTGGCGCTAAAAATAGAAAAAGAAAGAGAGAAAAGGAGATGGCATGTCAATTGATGCGACAGCAACTAAATAACTGCATGCACTGCTGAAAGCCAACAGGTATGATTTAAAATGTAATATCCAGGCATGTAGGCTATCCTCTGTGGCCATCGGGACTACCGGGAGATTCTCGCTGCCAACTTGCTTTTTCAGCCGATACATCTCATTAGTTTTTTTTTTTTTTTTGTCTTAACGGCCCACAAAACTCGTACGTCGTCGGCCCTCTTCTTTTTTTTTTTGCTTAATTGGCGGCGCTGTGCTGGTGTAATGCATTGGACAAAAAAAGTCAGCTTTAGTTTTTTTTTTTTTTTTTGTGACACACTAGCCCATGAAA
>JAOTRC010000014.1:13383364-13397986 GCA_027497675.1 Cyprinella lutrensis | reverse complement strand
GTGTGAGGGAACATTCAAAAAGCATTTCCTCAACCCAGCGGTTGCAATGCTTTATCAGTCACACTCGAAAGAGACACATCTAGATTAGAAAAGAAATAAATCACTTCTCAGTCGCCAAACAACAAACTTGTCGCCCGCCTGGTCAACCTTCCACAGGAGGAAGACGATGATAAGTTATGTTGCAAATAATGGTTTGTCAGAAAAAGGTGTCAATACAAAAACAAAATATCTACAGCTCATATTGGGATAAATCAATATTACCCATTTCATCTTTAAAGGGTTAGTTCACCTAAAAATGAAAATGATGTCATTAATGACTCACCCTCATGTCTTTCCAAGCCCGCAAGACCTCAGTTCATCTTCAAAACACAGTTTAAGATATTTTAGATTTAGTCTGGTAGTTTTCTGTCCCTCATTTGAAAATGTGTATATACGGTATACTGTCCTTGTCCAGAAAGGAAATGAAGACATCATCAAAGTAGTCCATGTGACATCAGTGAGTTCGTTAGATTGTTTTGAAGCAACAAAAATACATTTTGGTCCATAAATAATACAAACTATGATTAAACATTGTATTGTCTTCCAGTTCTGTCCGCAGTGACGCTGCTGATGTAACACGCTGCTGACGTGTTCACTGGTAACCAGTAAACACGTCAGCGGAGTCTTACGTCGCCACTGCGGACTCGTGATCGCAGAACCGGAAGAGAATAAAATGTTTAAAAACGTCATCGTTTTTGTTATTTTTGGACCAAAATGTATTTTTGATGCTTCAAAACATTCTACCTAACCCACTGACGTCACATGGACTACTTTGATGATACCGTATATACACATTTTCAATCGAGGGACAGAAACTATCAGACTAAATCTAAAATATCTTAAACTGTGTTCCGAAGATGAACAGAGGTCTTGTGGGCTTGGAACGACACAAGTGTGAGTCATTAATAACATCATTTTCATTTTTGGGTGAACTAACCCTTTAATTTGATGTCTGTTTAGATTCCTGTGAGCCACAGCCAAATTGTTTTAATATAAATACCTCCAAAAATAAATCTGAATGGAGAGTGTAGGTTTTTCTCCTCAAATATAAACTCTGATAGTAAGAAATAGCAGATTTTGTCATTTGTCTATAGTACTTACCAACCAGATTCTCCAGATTTTCCATTGTAGTGAACACTTCATATGAATAATGTATGTATGTGAGTTTGTGGGGTTTTTATTATTATTATTATTATATGAGGTTTCAAAAGCTCATGTGTCTGTATCTTTAAATATAATAACAGTACGGCGTCCATTTTGTTCCAGCCTCTGGTTTCTGCTTAGCAGAGCACACCAATTTGAATGAACCATGTGTTTACAGACAACCTCTAATTAAAAAAGTGCTCTAAATAATAATATTGCAAAATGAAGATGCATACCTTTTACCTGTGCTGTACACCAGTTCCACTTACTGTCTGTGTACCGTAGTCAAATAAAATTTGAAATAGTGGATATTTTTAAAAGAACGAGTTGAAATATGAAGACAGAGAGAAGTACATGAGTAGGGACAGGGGTTGGATGAAAAGAAAATAGAAAAAACGTCAACCCACCTCCTACATAGGCCTCTTCTGGAGGGGCGGCCGAGGCGTGAAGAGAGAGAAGGAGACATTGATTAAGAAGCATGCAGACTGGAAGGTGGCCCAGCCTTGAGGATTACCGTGGTTACCATGCGTCTTATCATCCTGTGCCCAGGCCAAACATTCATTACCATGGAAAATGCAAAGACCAGAGGGTTTATTTGACTTTAAATGTCCTCTGGCCTCCTCAAGATCTAATCTCATTGAGTCTATAGTACTCTGAAAGAGTGATGTTCTATGGTGAGATGACGATAACACATTATTAAGTCATTCAAAAGCTGATAAAACACATGGTGAAAAAGACTCTTCACAGTATATCAATGAACATGCGCAAACATGCAAATCGTAATTAAAAGTAAACTAAAAGATGGAGAGAAATGGGTGGGACCCCAAAGAGCTATGATTTTACTTCAGAGAAGTTGTTTTATACAAAGCAAAGCAAAATATGTTGTTTTCCCTCAGGAGAAAAAAATTTAAATAGCACATTAAAACATCAAGATTGTTTTTTTGATCAGCTTTGAAAGGCTGTTCAAAACAATTTGTATCTTCAGTAGGAATATTTATCATTTTGAATGGCGTTCATGGTGTTTGTGAGGGAAATTTACACGGGCTAGATGTGAAGCATGCACGTGTTCGGAAATAAAAATGCAGATAGCTGATGCAACATGAACCTAATAAGACAAAATGACATCATTCAAGTCAGGTCAGTAATAAAGAAATGTACAATACCTGAATATGCATATGCTTGTCATGTAATAATTACCCAATTTAAATTGGCATTTTTAATTTGGATTAAAATGCAAATGACCTTTTATCTGTTCTTAGACAAAAAGGGTACATTACCTTCATTCATGCATTTATTCAACACACCTTTTACTTCAGGTGACACTTTCAGTCCCAGGATCAACTCACCCAAGACTCCCTAAAAATGGACTTGGCTATCTCAAAATTAAAGCATCCAATCCTACCTCCGTGTTTTGCATCTTGAGGAGGAGAATAATGACCAGGGACTTACCGCAGCCGGTTCCTCCACCCGACCAAACACAAATTGCATGCACCACTACTGCCACAAAAAATAAAAATAAAAAATGCTGATGAATGCATGAATAAACAAATCAAAGGAGAAAAAAAATCATAAACAGAAAAGTGTGCCATGCCAGAAAAAGATGACAAAGAAATATTTTGCTGTTAGTGTTGCAGTGACAAATGGCAGGACAGTTTCTATCCTCTCTTATCAACTCATGAAGAGACTGACAAACCCTAATTGCTTTAACAAATGTGCAAACGCGTCCCACTGACAGCTTGGAAGGAAAAACAATTCTGCTTAAAAAACTAACCCTGAACAATTTAGTTAGCTTAAACCATCATAAAACCCTAACTAGCCATCTACACTTGCTTCACAGCAGTTTAACTGACCCACTCTATTGATTGTGCACACTGCAGAGGCAAGTGTGTCAAGTTCTCGCTTACAAAACCTTCCAGGACTGGGGCGAAAATTACATGTACAGTATTTGTTTGTGTGTGGATGCAGCAGCCATTTTGGAAGAACACACACACATACGCACAGCCTGGTCTTCTCAGAGTCCGGCTGACCGAACAGCGGTTGTATTTACATTTCACTGACTGACAGATCAGGATCATATATAGCCTCTCCTTAGCACTGCAGAGCTCACACAGAGCCAGCGACATGCAGGCTTTCATCGAGCTGACAGCTTCTTTTAAGTGCTGGCCTTGCATACTGCCCCGAATTTGGCAGCGAATAAGAGATAGAAATTGAGGATGACCTACACGCACACACACTTGCCCTTCCCCAGCATGGGCCGGCGCAAGCAGGGGGCAAACGCGATGTGACGCCCGCACTCATGCAACCCTTTACAAACAGGACTGCAAATCCAGATGCTCGTTTAAAGCAGTTTTCAGCAAGTCAGAGCATGTTACTCTCAAACGCACACGCGCTGATCTGCCGTGGAACTCGCCCAAAGGGATCATATGACGAGCGTACGCTCCGCATAGCGCAGCGGCAAAGTCACTGAAGATGTAGCTGTCCACAACGATTGACTAAAGCATCAAAAAAACTGAGATAATGACCATCCAGTTGGAAGGGTCTGAAAAAGTTCCACTGCATTTGATAACACCTAAATCACTATGCTAGAGTTTATTGAGGTACGTATTTGCTTATAGTTGAGCAGAAACCACTGGTGGTAAATATAACAAAAACAAGAGTATTAATTGTAAAAGCTTCTAAACATAGCACTACATCACTGATGTATAGTCTTTGTGCCAGTGATGGGGATTTTAATCCTCTTCACCAAATCTAGTTTAACATTTCCCCCGCAGGGAGCAATGTGCAGCATGTTCCATATTGCAGTCATCTACAGTACAGAGAGATTAGTGAGCTTAGTCCATCTGGAAAGGGTTCATCCGCCACTGATAGGGGAATTCTCAATATACAGTGTATTTGACACGGGCTCCCCGTCCATTCAAGATTATCAAGCGAATTTACAGGATCAAGGAAGGTGAAAGTCGATTGCAAGACTCCGGAAAAGCCCATAGATATTATAATAGCCGGGGGATTTTATACTGGTGCGGCTGAATTAAATCCATTTCCGTTTTTTGACCTACATTGTTAGTATTTGCTTAACTCATGTAAGTATTGTTATGTACAGATTATACAAATGTCCTTTGACTTAAATGGACAGTTTACCACAAAAGAAAATGTTGGTCATCATTTACTCAAACCTGTATGACTTTTGTTCTGTGGAATGCAAAATAACGTTTTGTCCACACAGTGAGAGTCAACGGGGTATAAATGCAATAAATTTGGATGTTTAAGTCATTTCAGCTTAAATTACATGACTTAAATGAGTTAATTACTTCATTAAATCTTGTTAAAAATTGCTTAAATTATTTTGATCAATGTAAAAACATATGTTGTACTTAACTTACTGATCATAATTTTTTACTTGAGTGCCTTAGTAAATTACGACGTGACCAGTTTTTAACCTACATTATTATAATTATTAACTTAATTTTTGTGTAGTTTTTTTAATGTACAGATCACATTTACTCAAACTTATATGACTTTTTGTTCTGTGGAAATATTTTGTCCTTACAGTGAAAATCAACCTGATGCATATATTGTTTTGACCCTTATTGTTTTTATTGTACGGACAAAAATTGTTCTTCGAAAATGTCTTCTTCTGTGATTCACGGAAGAAAGAAAGTCAGACAGGTTTGGGATAACACGCTGGGAAAAAAATGCTAACCAAATATGATTAAATGAATTTTATATTGCTAAAGCATCCTAAATAAATTTTGTTGGTATAAATTGATGTATTACGTTAAAAAGAAAAACACTGCTCTTTAAGGTAACACTTGCATGCTACTTCTCTTAAGGGCAAGTAAATACCAGAATTTTGGGGTTATCCATTAAAATCTTCCTTTTGTCAACTTCAAAACTGGCCCCTAGTGACAAGATTAAATGACTCACTAAAATTAATATGCTGATGTATCCAATTAAAGCAGGCCTTTTATTTCGTTAGCAAGAGGTTAATAGGCGTACACTACACCGCCCGCATTAATTTACATTGATTCAAAAGCGGAGGTTAAAAAAAAAACCTTTAAAATATAACTGCATCATTAAACGAAACAGTGCACAGCCAGGAACCGGCCCTTACAACGTTAGCTCCACCACAAAAGATAAGAGATGAGGTGAAACAATCTAATCGCTGTTGTAAACAAGCCCTCCAAACACAATCCAATTCTCCAACCAAAGTCTCCTAGCACATGAAACCGCACGGACGTCAATTGCAGATCCCTTACAGCCATCTTTAACCAGGGAGACGGAGCACATTATACAGTTAATAGAGCATAAAGATAAGGTATCAATGGCTGCAAGCTGATACAGAGCAGACTCTTTTGGCTTTCCAATTCAGACTTGTAAGAGCATTAACCATAATAACACAAAATAAGGCCTTTTCTCTAACCCCAGCAGGGCAAAAATATCTCATTACCCGTAGCACTGTTATTCTTTGCGGTGTGGACTGCCTTTCCCGCTGAGAGCCCCACCTGCTTTGCTAAAGAAGGTTATTACCACAACTGCCTGTCGAGAGAATGACGGAGTGGACGTGTGGAGAGAAAGGACATATTTAATCCACATACCACCCTTTCTTGCCTGAAATCTACAAACACGTACAGACACTCTCAAGGCACTGCACATAACGACGGGGTAAACATATATCTAAATCATATATCACATATATCTAAAGCAAAAAGCTAGCAATTCATCAACAAACAATTTAATATGCAGCTATCCGTTTTTTAGCTGCATAACATACGAGTCGGGCTGTTTTATTGGCAATGGCAGTTGGTGGTCAGCTGACAGATCACCTAAGTCATGAAGCTGACAACACACAAAACTGAATGGAGGTAGAGTGAGTCAAAGTGGCCTGCTTTCTCCTCAGCAGAAGCTGCATGAGCCAGATTTGCATTAATAACCAAAGTAAGGACAGATTTAGGCTAAGAGGAGTTTAAAATGATGCTGTTGTTTTAATGAACGATACACCAGCCCCATTTCCATTTCATTTGAGGAATTGAGCCTTCATGGTGCCATTTGGAGGTTTGATTTTGTGTTAATAGCAAAAACAGTCATAGATCTAATGAAAGATCATCTGCACATTTCTGACAGAAAAGGGAGGGATCATGCCCTCTAAAAAAATAAGCTTCCATGAATAACCTTTAAAATCCATGGAACCTTTCCATTGAACAAAAGGGTTATTATAGCAATAAAAGGTTATTATATTTTTTGTACCAAGAAAAAATGGTTCTTAATTGGGGAAGCCAAATGGTTCTTCTAAAGCATTAGGGGGGGGAAAAAATGAACCTTATTTTTAACTCTTTCCCCACTCGTGTTTTTGAAATGTTTAATTTTCACAAAATGTTCATGGCCCCCAGAATATTTTGTTGTGTGAATATCTGAAAATACAATAGATCAAAAGAAAGAACAGACCCTTAGCTTTTAAACAACAACAAAAAAAAATATTCTAGCTTTATGCATTCTGTTTGTATCATCACTTGAATGTGGGTAAATTTCATTAAAAAAAGCAACATTTTGAGCAAAAATCTGAGAAAAATCACGTTTTTGTCAAAGGCTACATCCACATCAGATTCAGAATGATGATCAAAACAGAGTTGATCGAGTCCATCAACACCCCCAAAGCTTGCACGTGGCTCAGCATTTAAATCGGTAACATTAGCCAGTTTTAATTTATATGCGGTTTAATGTTGATCACGTTTTTTTTTACATGCATCTGCATACATGGTATCGCTTGTTTCGGCTGCTTCTTTACATGTCTTCTGATCTGGAAATTCAGTATTATTTCAGAAGATGTGTAATCACTGTATAACAGTGAAAACATGGGAAGCCTGATATTAACGACAATGGCAGGGAAAGAGTTAAGAGTGAAGTACAGTTACCACATTGGATTCCATAAATATATATATACATACATATACCATATACTGGTACATGGTGTATTTCTAAATCTAACTGAACTGATAATGTTCAAGCATGCAGTGCCAACGCCTAACACCGCTAGCCTCAAGATCCTCCAATATTGAATAAATAACACTAATGATTCAGAGCTACACGTCCTGTGGCCTCCACCATGTCCACATCTCCTCATGTGTCATCTCAAAGCGCATGACGGAGACCACTCAAAACTGCGTGGGCAGGTCTGTTCTGACTCACTCGGCAAAGATTCGCATTTCTACCAGCGCATGGGCTGGAGAGCGGCACATCTTGCTTTTAGGCAAGCTGCCGAGCATCTGCGGGCCCTGCCCTTTTGTCATAATCTCATCAAATACACTAGACTATCCATTTCGCCGAGAGCCCAGCAAACGCCGTACCACAACGCGACTACTAGTTTAAACATTTGTTAGTGAAACGTGCGGTCTCTCTGTTGTGCTTTAGGAGGGCAAAATTTACTCAGTGGGTTTGTAGTTTCCTTGGCAACATGGTGCCTTTTCGGCTAACGGCCTAACCCAGACAACATCCATCAATATCAAGATCAGTCCACAGAGACGGTTGTAAAAATGAAGAAAAAGATGGAAAGAACATAAAAACAGTGAAATCGGACACCAAGGGAGTAAGTCAAACCAGGAAACCAACCAGAACATACATATTCAAAAAAGAACAGACTTTACATGAAAATCTGAATTGTTGTGATAGGCATACAACCATCATTTTCAAAAGATCTTATAGCATAAACAGCCTTCCCCATTTAGTTACATCGTCAATCTGTAATTACAATAATTCTGTAAGTGCAGCAGTGGAGGTTTACGGGTAAACCTGGATTAATAAATGCTATGTGACGACTGCTGAATGCTACATTGAGTATGTTATTTTTTTTATCCCTGTGATATTGAAATTGCAACTTTGCCCAAGTCATTTCAGTGACTCTATGAAACATCTGGCTAATTACGTAATTAGAGCATCCAACCCCTTCAATTCAGAGGGAGAATAATATTCAAATCATCATACTTCAATCATGGGCTTGTGTGCATGTATTCAACTCATTTTCAAATTTAATTGTAATGCCAGTGTAGTGTCAAGAGTATATTATGGTAATTTAGCATTAAAAAGAGAGTGAGGAGTCTCTGCTGACGTCATGTTATCAAAAAACACAGGCTTTCCGGAATTGACACAAATGGCACTAAGCCTATTTAAATGATCGCCTGCTTCAGAACAACGGCTTTCTCAGACTGAAATCAGTGGTAATCTAATCATGTAATGTACTAGGCCTGTAGTGGAGGCCAGGAACAGACATGATGTAGCATGCACTGCCTTTGAGGAACTAGTGCAATGTTGAAACGAAAAAAAAAAAGAAGTGGAAGGGCTGTGTTTCAAAAGACATTTCAACACCTCAACAATGGAGACGACGAATCCAGGCCTCTTACCTTCACTGCAGTCTTTTCCCTGGAATCCTGTTTCGGAGCAGTCGCAAATTGGCTCGTCGTTGATGATGCTGCAGACTCCTCCGTTCAGGCAAATGTGGTCGGCTTCGCAAATGTCGCTGTTGACTCCCTCGCTACCGATGAGCAACGGCTCGGAACTGTTCACCCTCAGATTGGTTATCCATCCTTTGTAGGGAACCTGATCTTTGATGGCTGAAGACGTGAGGCGTAATGCTACAGATCGCAGTTCAGGAGGTATTCCTCCTAAGAATAAATGGCTGAAGACCGTCATGTCCCTCCTTTTCGACTTAACCTCCACCCACTTGATCTCTTCGTCCACAACTAACGTAGTGTTTTTGAAATTCCTGCGCAAGGTCACGGCGTGCCAGCGGCTGTCGTTGACGGCGGTGTCAGAGAGCACCGTCGCCGGCTCGGCGCAGAAGATGGAGAACCGCAAACTGAGTCTACCGTTGTGGATGAGCAGTTCCAAGAAGTCACAGAATCCCTCGTCGTCGAAGTACACTAAAAGTCCATGAGCGCTTTTGGTCTTCATGTTGAAACTCATTTCGCTCTCGCAGCAGGCGTTCCACATAGGAAACCTGGCCCATTGGCCTTCTGCGCCAGTGAACTCCATGCTGGCGCCCATGTCGACAAGGCAGCAAACCATTAGGCCAATCCAGATTAGATGTGCACCGTTCCGCATTGAAAAGCTCATTGTGAATGGTAAAGGAAGTTAGAACTAACAATAGAACTAATAAAAACTAAAATAATTCAGCTCTCTTAGTGATGTGCTCCTAAAGTGTAACAGAGCTCCCAATGGCATACAGGACTGCTATGCATTTGGGGTAATTTACTCATTGTTCATTAAGAGAGGGAGAGGGCCTGTATTACGGCCAACTCTTTTTCAATTTCTAGATATACAAATCTGAATAAAGGGCGTCGCTAAGCCCTAATAGTGGTCTTCTAAAAAAATGTTTAAAAAATAAGGCTACTGCTTTGCTTAAAAAACCTTCAGTGGGATCCAAGTGTGCTACAGTGGGGCCAAGTCATCAGAGTATCTATATAAATCGAAGCCATGTGTAGTGCTGTACAGCAGAGAGTTCATTAGGGGTGTTAAGGGTCATTAATGTCAGGGTCATTTAAGTCTAGTTAAAAGTCATCATGTAGGCTTTAAGTCAGCACTAATCACAAGTGGACAAAAAGTACACTTTGCAGTGTTAACGTGCAGGCCCGAATAGGGCCCTCAGTGCTCACAAACCTTCAATTCACATCCGTTTGGATATATTGATCCATAATCTGAAAAGAATAGAAAAGAATATCTTAATTTCTTCATAAGAAATTAAAGAAAAGATGGTCTCTTTAAAAAGATAGATAGCATACACACAACACAATCATTCATACACAAAAAAACACAATTTCACAGTGATATTGATATTGAAACCACTAATTTCACGGTGATATTGATTGCATAAATCTTCAATTACAACAGTACTTTTATTTAGCTACTTTTCTGTTTGCTTTTCCACCATAATTCTCATTGATTACAATTTATGACTTATGAGCCAGAAAACTTCAAAGCATTTTATCATGTGGTGCACTGATGTTTTTGTCTCTATCAATTCTTATTTTAAAACAGTACCAAATGCTTTGCTTAAATGATCAAAGGTGGTAAAAAAAATCTATAATTTTTAGATGTATGTAGGAATAAAGAAGAGGAAAAAAAAGCTTGAAAACTAAAATTAAATTGGATAAAAATGGTATCCATTGGCACACAAATTATTATTTCCATTTTTTCATTTTCAAGAGATTATCTCTCATTAGCTTCACTCTTTAATACCATTAAATGTTACTGCTGCTGCAAAACTGGGAAGGTACTGTATTTTTATTAAATGTACAGAAAATACAGTACTGTAAAAATACAGTGATAATGTTCCAAGCATAACAGGAAGCATTCTGGCCATTATATATTTTACTCATCCAAACCATTTCTATATTGTTTAATAGATAACGAAATATACCAACCTATTTTAAAGAATAATGAAAGGCAACATGATGCCTCAAAAATCATCAAAATTGGTCTCTTCAGCAATTATGGCAATACTAATATGAAGATAGAACACAATGTTCCCACAATTAAAATACACAATTAGGATAACACACCACTAAAATAAGTCCGTATATAATGACTAATATAATGACTATGGTCATACATCATAAACCCTTCCAATGTAAACATGATAACATGAAATCTAAAGAAACTATGAATAAGGCAATTCATATTTCATCGCCATAAAAAGTATATTACTGAAAATTACACATATTGATTATTTTTTGTTTCAAATTATTTATTTATTTTTTTTACATATAAATGTTTACATTAGTATTGTATTGTATTATAAAACACGTCATCGTATGGTAAGGTAACCAGTTAGGTTTTACTGTGGTATTTCACATCCTTTTCAATTACAATTACGAACATTTTTACAGCAAACTGTGTGTAGAAGAGTCATATGCAATGGTATTTTGCAGGTATTTCAGCAGGGGGACCTGTGCAGACTGACGAAATCTCAAAACGGGCGTAAGCATCGAAACTGTGTAATGGGCAAAATCTCGTTTAATTCAGTGAACCTCGTTCAGTTCAAGTCCTGCATCCCAAAATGAGCCCAGGGCGGGGGCTTATCGCGCGCCTCTTAAGCATTAATGACACTGCAATTGTCTGGCCTCTGGGCTGTCTGTCAACTGATCTCAACCAATCATTTCATGCTTGAATTCTTATGTGTTTACTGTCAGGTTTACACAGGGCTACTTAGCCCGATGACAACCGACCCCTTTCACGGATGGATCTTACACAACACATCATACGCGATTAAAGTAGAATGCAGTCTTATTTACCGTATTCGCGTAACGATTACGGTAATGAGTACTGTAGATGGGGTCTGGAACAAAACACAATCCTCCTAATAGCCTCGCGCATCAGATTTACAGTCTCGCAACAACGGGATCCAATCTGCGCTTTTAAATCTAGACTTCATACCAGTCACAATGTGTTATCCTTCTCCCTTTCCATTGATTAATGTTGGCGATGACTCAGATGCGCAAAACATAGCCAATAATCAACCACCATCTGCTCAAACTGAGCGAGAGAGACACCTTAACACGCCTCTACCACGTTCACTTTCATTTGCTGAGGACAGGACATATAGGGAGTCATCAAATATCGCTTAAGACGAAGCAAAGGCCAGCGGTAAACACGAAGGAATCGGCTGTAGAGCATAATTAAACAGAAATAAAGCCCATCTGCAGCATCTCACCTGCGCGTGACTGCATTGAGCGCAACCATACCTCGCTCGGAAATCGGCACATCACCTCAAATAAGCCTTCATATTAAACTTACACAATTCTTAATTATTTTACCTTGAGAAATGGACCATTGTGCGCCCCTTGACAGATCAACCTCACGGACGAACCTGGCTGATTTCCTCCACATCGATTAAAAAAGAAGTCACTGCATCGGTGTCGAATGAGCAGAAGAAATGGGAGCGATACAATTGCGTATGCGGATCTCCAAGTCCCAATAGATTTTTCAAAAATAAAATGAAAAAATGGAGCCAATAACCAATTAAGATTAAGTACAAAACGGTTCAAGCTTAAGAATTGTTTACAATATAACTGTTATTTGCTCGGTGTATATAAAATAGAAGATATCGCTCCCTGTTCTGTGTGCAAGACAAGGTGCGATGTGTTTCTCAGGCGAGCTTTGCCAGGGACTGTCAGCACATCGCGTCACGTGTCTCCCGGTTAGTGTGTGATGGAGGCGCGCGGGCGGGGCGGGAGCGCGCTGCAGCACCTTGGACAGCGCTCACCGTTATTAGCAACTCCACATACAGATGAGATGAGGGAACAGCTTTATCCGTGATCGCCACAAATAACAGCATTTAGTCACACTTTACAGTACAGTGAGCATGCATGTTGACCGATTATATCGTAAAGGCATCATTTTACTTCACGCAGCTTATTTGAAAATTATTTATTTTGGAAATCGGTTTTAATACAAGAAGTAGCTTAAGTTAGTGCTATTTAATTAAACATTTAGGCCGAATTGTACTTGCGCCATATACACGTGGTACATGGTAATGTTATCCCCGTATAATACTGTAATGTAAACTGTCACAGCGCATTTAGATAAAGTTATTTAATGATAAATGTAGGCTAAGAATAATATCAGAATGACTGATTTGGCCAGTCACACAGCCGTGCTGATAGGCTATTCATTGTAATACCATATGCAATTAATTCCCAATAGCTTACGATTCACGCAAAATGTTTTTTTTTTTTAAGTTTGTATAATTTTTTCTTCACTAATTTCATTAGATCCAAAAGAAATGTCAAGCTACGTGTGTCGCCAAGCAACGCACAGACCTGGAATACGGTCTGGAGCCGTGTGTGAGTGGAGCAGAGACAGATTTCTCCTTCCTGTTTAAAGCGTTATCCTCCACCCACGGATCCAGCTCCAATCCAGGTTTTTATCTTTTCCAACTCCATACATACACTAATGAGAGAAACTCCGGACTGAGCGATTTTGGAGCGTTTGTGAGTCACGATGTAAAAAAAAAAGAAGAAGAAGAAGAAGAAGATGCAACCACTAGCTGCATATACAAAAATAAACTATTTCAAAATTCCCTAATGATTAAATGCAAGACAAATAGTCATAGGTTTATAATAAAGTCACCATGAAATCAAAAATAACCAGCCTATTATTTTTTTTATGGAAAAAGCTACTGATGATTTATCAGTGCACATGTATATATTAATTCATATGCAATTGTAATATTTAACCAAATAATCTTCCCCTTCCTCCTGCAGGGAGATTCTCTGATGTGTGACGAGCGCAAGGGCTGGACAACCTGTCACTCATCACAGCATCAGCAAACGACAACAATCCAACGATTCAATCAATCCCCAATGGACAAAGCCAAGTCAGCCTTAATGTGTTCCTGTTCAATAGCCGTTTCACTCGGATTTACATAACAACATGGAAGAAAAGATTAAATTAAAGTGTAGGCTACTAACGCACACCGTTTCTGCCAATCTCATGTTAATCTTGAGAGTAAGGGAGCGCGTGCACAACGTAACGCGGGGGTAGTTGTAACACACTTGTTTTAAACACTTCCACACATTCTAGCATGAAGAAACTTGGTGTATTTCATCGTTGCCATTTCAACAATATATATAGAGAAAACAATTGCACCAAAAATCCGAAATCTTAGATCAATGAACGCAGCCTACCTATAGCAAAAGTATCTCATTTTTAGTATTAATTTTTCATCTCTATTTTTGTTTAATTAAAATTAAACAAATCTGGTGTTATTTTAGTCCAATCTGTTGTTTAACAGTTGATATATAGCAAGTCCTTTAATGCTTCGCTAACTAGCAAAAGACATTAGCAGGGTTTAAACCCCATTTGTGCAGTGCGCTATTGAAAAACCAAGAGAAACATAAGAAAGTCAATAAAGACTGAGAGTCAATGTACAGAAATTATTCATTATTATTTTGTTTTGAACTATGCTGTATAGCTGCATTTTTCGGTGTGTTTGTTGTCAAACTCAAAAATTAGTTTATTTTTAATAATTAAAAATGACATTTTATATGAAAAAGTTAATAATTGTTTTATTAAGAAAATATTTTTGTTTGTCTTTTATATAATTTTTGGATTAGATTAGATAGTACCTATTTTAAACTTTCATATGGTGATGTTACAATGTACCCCACCTATGGGGCATGCTGTCACATTTCACTTACATTCTTTAAGGGTAAATCAAGAAAAAAGTATACACTGTAAACAAAACCACATAATTGTAGACTGTAGACATGTGGGAAATGAATGTGGGAGAAAATAAATATTCTAACCCCGAAATAGATTTACACAAATTAAGAAAGTCATCCTATTGCATTGAGAAAGTCGTATTGCATCATTCATATCTCCAAACTTCCGAAGAGTCTTTATTTTTATCAGATTTAAAAAAAAAAAAAAAAAAAAAAAAAAAAAAAAAAA
>JAOTRC010000014.1:13366552-13383264 GCA_027497675.1 Cyprinella lutrensis | reverse complement strand
ACAGTGCGAACACAAACTTTTATTTTGGATGCATACCTTCAAAACAACCGAATCAAGCTCAGTTTTTTGTGTGTGTAAATAGATAATGTATGAAAAGTCACAAAATCTTATTCCACTGAGATTTTATTAAGTAAAAGTCGACTGGGGTCGTATAGACCCCATGACCCGATTGAGAGCTACATATAGGAAGACACATCATGGCCATATTCCATAGTGAAAGAATGGTTGGGAGAGATGAAGAATAAATAACAACACAACATTTATTTCCATCAAGAGGTGCATCAATGAAAGATTTAGTATTGACAATGCAAGAGACCCACAGAGCACTCTGTAAAGTCTCCTCCAGCACATCCCAAAGACTTTCAATAAATTTAACGTCTGGATTTAAATTTAAGGTTTCAGTGTAAATCTAAAGTCTGGACCTTCATGTGTGACAATGATTATTCATGATCTCTCCCAACCATTCTTTCACAATTGAGCCTGATGAATCTTGACATATTAATTCAATGACTATTTTTGAAAAGTGTACATTTTATACTGCACAGAATTCAGTTCAAAAGTAGGTTACTTACTGAAGTATGATCTGAGTATGAGCTCTTCCTGTTTCCTCTGTAAGGTGGTCTCTGAACATCAGGTGGAAGGGGTACCAGCAGATTCAGGGAGGTCTTCGAACCTGGATCAAAGAGGAGTATTCTTGAGCATCTGGGGTTTGTTTACGACAACGTTAGTGGCACATTACTGTAATGGAGTGTGTGACGAGAGAGAGAGAGAAAAGGCGAATTACAGGCACAGTGTTTACCCACGCGGATGAATAGACATCAGCCGCTATTTGATTCTCTGCTGTAATTTAAGGCAGTGTTTGATCCAGCTGATTATTCTCTACACTTTGTGAACCCAGAGCAGTTTTTCACAGAGATAAATAGAGCAAACAGGCAATTAAGTCACATGACCCATGCGGGTTGGGAACTCGCTGCATACTGATTATTGCTTACTTGCAACAAATGTCTTCATTTACTGTTTTCTTCTGTGAAAATTCAGAATAATGTCCTGGACGTAATATAAATACAATTAAAATAAAAAAAACATACTTTATTATTTTAATAGAACTCATGTATTCCTGTGATGTCAAAGCTGAATTTCCAGCATCATTACTCCAATATTTGGTGTCACATGATCTTTCAGAAATCATTCTAATATGCTGATTTGCTGACCCCAAGAAACATCATTGAAACGTCATTGTATTTGCGAGACATCAAACCCGCTAGAGTTAAATACGTCAACACATTGAATATTGCAGGGTGGAATAGAAATTTATTAAAATAGAAATCTTTTGTAATATTATAGAAGTCTTTAGTGTTTCTTTTGCATCATTAATAAAAAATTTTGTTTCTGTATGGCTTCAGAAGCCATCTACATTTTTAATGATGTTGTTCAACTACATAACATTAGTATGTCTATTCTTATACACAATAATATTAGTGTGTGTATTATACACAGTTTCATAAGGCCGATTAAATGCAAGTGTTAAATTCCTACAGCTGGTCGCAATGAAAACATCACCGCCAGGGTTATGTCAATATCAGCTAAGATGCAGAAAAGACAAGCGCAGGCATTTAGATAAGTGTTGATAAGTGCACAATCGCATCTAGCAAAATACACAGTTGAACATGAGGATCCCGTACCGTGCCACAAGAGGCGTGCTCAGTTAAATGTTTACACAGCTGCTCTCAAGATTATTATTATTGTGAAACCACACACTTTTAATGTTGCTGTGTGGATGCCAAGACGTGTCTGCTCTTTACCTCCCTTCTGAGCACTTCCAACTTCTCTCCATACTGAATAGAGCTCAAAGTGACAGATTCATGGGAGATTTGGTGAACGTTCGGCCATTATATCGCACATGTCTCCGGCTGTGTTTTAGAAAGATAAATAAAGAAGTTGTTGCTGATTTTACGCAAGAAAAAAGCCTGTCGTCTGCACCTTACTGGGCCCTCTCTTTATTTAACCTTTCTACAAATACTTGGCATGCTCTATCTGTACAGAGACACTTGAATACTAGTGTCTCTGTACAGATACGCTATTCAATAGTAAAGATTCTTGCAATTGAAGTAAAATAGCTTAAATAGGGGGAAAAAATTTGACCCCAAACAAGAATTTGTGAAGAATGTGAATGAATGTGGATTGGTAGGGACTGTCAAGTTCAACAACGACAAAAAGGCATCATAAAAGCTGTTATTTGGACAAAATGACAAACATTTTCAGTGTAAGCTATTAATGGAATTGTTTGATCTAGCAGGATTATGTAAAGCTAAATTGAAACAATGTACAATGTGTGAAGTTCAACATAAATAAAACTGAAGTGACTTAATAGGAATTATTTGTGCGTTGTTTACTGTAAAACTTGCCTTGAAAAGAGCCTGACAGCTGTAGTCACCATTCACTTTCATTGAAAAGAGCCGCTTGGACGTCTAGAAGAAAGAAAACCACAAATGGGGTGAGTAAAATACTACCAACTGTTTGATTTTTGCAGGAACTATCTGTTTAAGATCTCGAAGAGAATGCCAATCACTTGATATTTGCGTTTTAAGTTCAGCCCAAAAGTACTGACATGTTTTTGTACCATAAAGGGTGACTGGAAGGGCAGAAATAGATATGGACAAAACTCAGAAATACTCGACAATCAACCCTTTAACAAGTCCATCTGAGGTATGGGATGTACTTGTAAAGGTTCTATGTAAATTGTGTATCTTTCCATTAAATAACACAAGCCTCTCACATGAACTCTCCCCATTTTGTTTGACGTGTACCCAAATGCAGTGTTTAGGTTTGTCTATCTTTGGTATGTGCACTTAAGGTTGCCTCTCAAGTGTAAACCTGCAGGCCAGGAGACACAACCCACCATCAGATGCCTCCAAATATCCCTCTTTGCAGACGTGGTGTCAGTCAGTCGAGCTCAAGTGCCTGTTGAAGACTTTGTCAAAGTTGAGGGGAAAGATTAATGTCTTGTTTTCTCTACTTGTCAGATGATATATGTGGAATAGGTACGAAGTATGCTGCCCATTTCGACGAGGTCACGTCTAACCGTAAGCAGAAAATTATATTTGTGAGGGTAAAACAGAAAAGCCTCGGCCTTAAAAACATTGCGCGTGCAGTAGCCACATCCTCTACTGCGCAGACTCAGTCGCGTTTCATTTCAACTGCCACTTTTTGAAGTATGTCGAACTGCGCTGATCGGTAGCTGCGTTTCCAGTAATTGAAATTTAATTTGCCACTGCATCCATTAACTTAAACGACCGAGCCCCCTCAGGATAGGAGTTTTTAAAAGGTTTCTGCGTCTATGTATAGCCGGAGCTTCTTATGTCTGCGGAGGAGTCTATAAACAGCTGCATGTGCTTAAGCGGAGAAATGTAAATCTTGACACGGGATGTTTATGCAGCCCAAGCTTCTAATCATGCGAACGTATAATTCAGTGACATGTGGTGTCTTTACGAGACCAGTTTGATTCAAAGGGCAGATCCCTGTATTTACCAGTCTCTCTCTGAACCCCGAGCGCGTTATATCTCTCATCTCAAATCTTCAGATGTACAGAAGTTTTCTGTAGTGGGAGATTTTTTTTTCCTAAGCAAGCTTGGAATAGATCACCAAAGATGTAAATACTTTATTAATTCATTAAAAATAATTATTTACTCATCATTTTGTTGCCACGTTGATCAAGTCGACACGTACACACAAATCTCCACAACATGTCTTCTGAATATGAGAACAGACTGAAAGTAACCTAGTTATTCACTGAAAACAACACATTTATTGATGTCCAACCTGAATCATATAGGCACAGTATTTGAAAGCGACGACAGAGGGGAAGCTTTTAATTAAAAAAACGGCTTTACTTTTGGTCTACTCTTCACACAAAGCTACCATATGACTTCAAAAGACTTGAAATGTATCACGTGAGTCATATGGACCATTTTTATTATACTTTTATAGTGCTTTTTTTTGGCCTTGGCAGATGAAGATGAAATAATGACAGAATTTCATTACTTTAAAGCTTTCAAAGAGCACCGCCTTGCACTGTTCAAGCGTGAAGAGAGCTACTCCAATTATGAAATTGCCCTCTCTATAAAACATTTAAACATGATACATTTTCTAGGAAGTGCGTAAAACTATGATGAAAGCCTGTGTCTAATATGCACCTGTTTAATAATTTGCTTGAACTTTACTACAACCTGTCTTTTGTCCTTTGACAGACAGTCATGTTTCTATTATTGCTGTCTTGTCCTAAAATGATTTCCATTACTAAATATAGCACTATAGTCCAATAAACCCATCAATACAACTCTGCAAAGTACAGAGAATGTATTTAAGTCAAAGAGTTTAGCTTGAAAAGTATAGGACACATTTCAACATCCTTTTTATATCCAGGACAAAATTATAAAACAGTCATTGCTACTTTATACACTCTCAGAAAAAAAAAGGTACAAAAGCTGTCACTGGGGCTGTACCTTTTCAAAAGGTAAACTTTTGTCCATTTCAGGTGCTAATATGTCCATTTCAGGTGCTAATATGTCCATTTTAGGTCCTAATATGTACATTTAGGTGGTAATATGTACATTTCAGGTGCTAATATGTACATTTTAGGTGTAAATATGTACATTTCAGGTGCTAATGTACATTTTAGATGCTAATATGTACATTTCAGGTGCTAATATATACATTTTAGGTGCTAATATGTACATTTTAGGTGTAAATATGTACATTTCAGGTGTTAATATGTACATTTTAGGTGCTAATATGTACATTTTAGGTGTAAATATGTACATTTCAGGTGCCAATGTACATTTTAGGTGCTAATATGTACATTTTAGGTGCCAATATGTACATTTTAGGTGTAAATATGTACATTTCAGGTGCTAATATATACATTTTAGGAGCTAATATGTACCACTAAGGTACCAATATGCAGCCTTTGGGTACAAAAGTGTACCTTTTGAATAAAGGTACAGCCCCAGTGACAGCTTTTGTACCTTTTTTTCTGAGTGTAGATCCGTAAAATGCCCGTTGATAGATCCACTGCTGCTACAACAACAATATTTATGAATTATATATGTAATAAACTGTAAATAAATAATAACAGAAGAAAGTGACAAGGAGATAAAATATTACAACAAGGTACACTCTAAAAAATGCTGGGTTGTTTCAACCCAATTTTGGGTCGAATATGGACACACCCGAAATGTTGGGTTTAAAATGTAATGTCAAAATTTAACCCAACGGCTGGGTTAGTCCATATTTGACCCAAAGTTGGGTTAAAACAACCCAGCATTTTTTAGAGTGTAAAAATCAAAGATGGCGCAGCCGTGAATAAGGCGTATACTCGAAAAAACTTTCCCAAATTTAGACTGCGTTCCACTGCCAAATTTGTATGCTGTTCACTTGCTTACTTCCCTTGGTATGGTGGACTCGGATGTGTGTTCTTGCTTACATTGCACGAGTGCCCACTACTGGCGGAACTTTCGCATATAAGGTTTATGATCACTTAGAATTCACTATATCTGATTTATTATTTAAACCATTTTTTACTTATTAATTTGTTCATGCAAATTTGTTCATGCATCCGATTTCTATGCATTATAAATATGGAAAAAAATCAATAGTATCCTAGGCTATAAACTTTGACTGTGAACATAAGGTAGCTACATGTATTATAATGCGATTAAATCTCAACGATACACTATTATGCGATTAATTCTCAAAATATACACAACAGTTGAGCTTGATCTGTTGTGACATCACAATCAAGATGAATTGTGGGATATTGAGCAGCTTGAAGTGTACATCGGACTAGATTCGCTCCCTTGGTCAAAATTGAGTGGAGGAGGGTCTGTCCATTTAAACTTCCTTTGTCCAAAATGGCGTGCTTAGGGAAGAGTGTGTCTAACTGTGGAGTGGAACTCAGGCTTATAGAAACCTGGAAGGACTGTTTTTGGCACAGAAATGGTCATGTTTAGCCTTGGAAAACCCAAACAAACTTCCTGCAAATTTGAGATTTGCTCTGCAAGTCAGTCTGGCCAAGAGCCCAGTCAAGCCCATTTCCAATTTTTCCAAATTTAAGCACACAAATTTTGAGGCAGGCGTTACACAACGACGATAGCTCTGAACGGTTTCAGGTCTATCCAAATCCGCCAAGAGGCATTTGAGCGACGTCCATGGTGACGCCCCTTTGGAAATGGGCTGTGAATGAACCTTCCCCAGACCTCATTTACAACTGAGAAGTTGTGGTGTCAACCAGGCAATATGTTTAGATATTTAGCATGAGAATCAAACATTGTAAATAAGTCAGAATGCACAAATTATCATTAGCCACACCTTTAAGCTTATCCATCCAACGGCATTTGTGGATTATTACCACACAAAGTCTCTCCTTTTCAACGAAACTGCAAAATACAACACAAAACAAAATTAAAATTTTAACATAAAATAAATAAAAACAGAAATCTGGGTGACAGTGATGCATTTGCAAGATGGAAGTGATTAGGGCCAATCTGTAAATGATAAGACGTTTAAAATAATATGCAGTGAAAATGACAGTGACGTGACAATACAAAGCTACTAACCATAAACACTAAAATCATAAAACAATTGTAAAATACAGTAATTATATATAGCATTACATTTCAAATAATACACAAGCTTTTCCATTAAACCTGAAATATTATTATACAGTATTTGATTTAATACACTCATTGTGAACACGTTGTTCTGCACATCTATCATTCATATTTGTTGCTATAAGGTTAAGGTTAGCATCATGGGTAGGGTCACCGAATAAATCCAAATAAAAAATGGTCTATTAATATTGCATGCAGACCTCCCAAGCGGTATGCTATAGCCATCCACCACCTCTCTCTCTTTTCCCCCATTGTTTTACCATCTAAAATAAGTGTAAAATGCCTCACTCTATAGTCAAACGGTGCAATTTTAATACATGTACGGTAGCCGGTTAAGATACCTAATATAAGCAGGGAGCAAGTGGATTTATTCAAATGTATCTGTTAATAGAAGTTTGGGCACCATCTTGTGGGTATAGGATTGTTCAGAGAGGATGCTCAAACTAATATGTTCGACGTTCCCTCTTCTGCTCAGTTAGCTATTATCTTTTGACAAGAAAAGTGGGACAAAGCTCCCTTGGGAACCTCCAGCTTCGTACTCAACAGTTGCATGGTTCAATGACTCGTCCCTCCACGTCAAAACATGGCATTGGTAACAGGCCCAATTGCTACACGTGTGAAACTGGAGGTGTTTTAATACATGAGGTGTGAGTTCCTCAGGCACTTACAGTGAGGCGTGAGATGACATGCATGCAGGGGAAAGCTTTGCTTTATGTTTATGCGTCTTCATCAGCATGGATGTTGTTTGAGGTAAGAATAAAATCTAATATGGAGTACCTTTCTCCTCTAAAAAAAGGGGGATAGAATGAATCACTGTAAAAAATATTTTCATGATTTGTAATCACATTTTTTTCTTTCGTCAAGTCAACTTAAATTATTAATTTGGTTCAGATAACATAATATTTTGAGTTTCTAATGATTAAATCAATCTCCTTCATTGTATTTACTCATTTTTTTCCATTTCAATGAACTTAAAAATTTAAGGCAACCAGGTTACTTAATTTTTTACAGTTGGTCTTCTTTGGAATCCGGATTTTTTTTTTTTTTTTTTTTTGCTGCATCATTATTTTAACATCATTTAATTAGCAACTACCAATTTTTCATGTTATACTGTATCTTTTTTATTCCATTCTTTTTTGATGGACTTGTATCTTCATTCCATTTTATGACTCCCCCAGAGTTGTTTCTAATTTCAGCAAAGTAATTATTTCCTCATTTAGACTTTGTAAATTCAAAGTCATTCCTCAAGATTATGTTAAAACAGCATTTTAATGGAGCTTCCCATCACATATCTTGACATCATATTTATATCTAAAATGTTAACTACTTATCTGAAGCATCATATTTAGCATGTTCCAAAGATTCATGCTCTGTTCACTCTTGGGCTTTTAAAGGTACATGAGAGAGAATTCATGAAAGTCTGATTACTGTTAACACAATCAAATGCAAATAAAATTAGTCTTCAGACGTATTCACAATGGGCCTCACTAGATCCCTGTTGTTCAGTTGCCTTTAAAAAAATGGTTATAAGAATGTGTCCTAATACTAGCTTGTGGACCTCATTCAGAATCATAGTGTTAATCATTTATGAGGAATATGTGTTTTAACATTGCTGCCTTGATGACATGGCCTGGTATTGACCACAGTGTAAATGAAAGTCGAGTAAAAGCTTGATTTATGAGCTCACATCCACTCTAAATACACAGTTATTGAATAATACAAATCAATAATAAAGTATTACATCTTCAATCCTCTGTTATAAGACAATACATTTCTAATAAGGTGCAATTCAGTCATGTGTCTGTTGTCACCCTGAAACGTGTGGTTTTGTACAGTTCACAACATCATTTTCATGATGGCTTTGAGAAGGCACTAATTAGGTCATAATGTTTACAGACTGCAAATTATTCTTTATTGCAATAGAGCCCCTCAGTTATAATATCCATTTGTAGGCCGAACCAAAAGGATAATTTGCAATAGTTTTTCCCTCAGGAATTTCTAATGGGTTTTAAAGTAGTGGTTTTGGAAATTAGTAAAATGTGGTCAACAATACTTGAAAAGACATTTTCGTTGTGTTCCAAAAATGATTGAGTCATACCTTGAATGTGGATTTTTGAAACTATTGTACATCAAAATTGGCTTAGGTGCTCTCAAGCAATTTATATAATATGATAATAGTAATAATAATAATGTATGTAGAAAAAGAAAACATGTAAAAACTCTTCAAAGAATGGTAATACAGACCTTATTTTACTCATTAAAATGATCATTCTTTTCTAGGACAAACTAAAATATAAATTGATATTGATATTAATAAATTGATATTAATAAATTGATATTGACATTATGAAAGGGATTTCTAAGCAAGTGCGACACAGGCTTTGGTTTGAATTCTGACACATGAGAATATTTTCAGATTAGGAAATAATTTCTACGATTTTGTAAATATGTGATGATTTTTTTTTTCTTTTTACCACAGTCAGTTCCTGGTAAGGAATGTCAGACTGTTAATGGTTGTTATTGGTATAAACCCAAGTCCAGGCTTCAGGAACTTATGCCACAGTGATGTCAGGAACAATCACACCTTTAGGAGCCAACAATAAAACAAAGTGAAAAATAAATTGCTGGGGCAGTCGTATAATAGGAAAATCCAGAAACACTGAGCTATGGTTGCAGCCTTTCAGGGGAGACACTATAGGACATGACCAGAAGTCTTCTGAGGATGTGGCATGTGTAATGCAATGCATTAGAGCTTGATTGTAATGTAGACCTTTGTCTTCTGTCCATCAGATAAACAGAACTGGAAGCATCCTGGCTATTTTCCAATGTGTTTCCTGTGTGCATTAGCTTGTGGGGGGGATGGGTGCATTTACATTCGAGTGGAATTGTCTCGGGCAGCGTTGAAGAAGTCGGCAGGGTCTTATCTGGTGTTGGCTTTGTTTACTTGCAGAACAGGGTGGCAGGTTGACAAATGCAGTAATCAGATTGGGCAGAGATCCCTCGGCAACTGCAGTGGGGAGATGTTTCTTGCTCCTCCAAGACTGGCATTCAGTCGACTACACCATCTCCCTCACAACCATATATGCATGTGCTGGCTCTGCAAACAAGAGCAAAAAAGTTACTCTTGAACAGTAATTCATAAGCTTTTTTCAGTCACACTTTTTTTTCTGACTTTTTATTGTCTTCAGAAAATTACTTTTTGTGTTGCATTTTTCAAATGTTCTATTTTTTTCATGGATAACAATATTATCAGAAGACAAATTATTTAAAAAAAAATCAACAAAACATTCACAAGTTTATTTTTGCACCCCAAAGTAGATATAGTAAGGTATCTTCATGTGTAAAAGATTTAAAAAACAAAAAACAAAAAACGTATCCACTAATAATAACGTATGTGTCAATGCATGGTGGGCAAACATACCCTCTTGTCTTGTTGCAAGAGGAAAGTCATTTATTTACATTTAATAAATTAATTTAAAACTTGTTATAATAGCAAGTTATTTTCTCCCAATGTAATACAGGGTGCTTCAGAAAGGAGGTGAGAAGTGCAAATAAAAGTTTATTAACAAAATAACAAAAAGAAATTCAGGTAGAAACAGACTAAATACAGACAAGGCAGATACAACTAGATATGTGCATTACGACACCTTTGTAAATCTTATTTTCAAACCATTAATTCTGAGCGCGTATCAAACTACCAAAGTCACATGATTTCAGTAAACAAGGCTTCATGACATCATTTCAAAATGTTTTGAAAAGTCAATAGTTCGCTATAGAGGCGATCTCTGTAAACCCATGAACCAGTATCTACTGTATATGTTTGTTGATCTTGTGGTTAAAACCACACCGTGGAACTTTTCAACCTTCATAATATATTACCAAAACCCATTGAGATGGTACATCGACTTACAATAGGTTGAATGACACGTCTGCCATAGCCTGAACCAGAGCACAAAAAAACCTACAAAATTCGACCTCTTTAGGCATACATCACTTCCCCCACCACAACTTCCTCAGATTCTGACGTTAGTGCTCAGATTGCCGTCTGTATGCTTTCGTCATGGTCGAACAACAGCTACAAGGAAGAAGGCAACGGTTTTATCAGAGGAAACTAAAAAAAAAGGGGGGGAGAGTGACAAATTAAAAGCCAGGACGAGGATGAACACTGGTCCAGCTTTCGCTTCGCTCGCTGGTGTGAACTAAAAGAGGAAGGGTGTTCGACCGATGAGGATGCTTACCTGAACACAAATGCCGTTTCCAAGGTAACCCAGATAAATACATATGTATAAGCAGTGTAGTATTTTCTGGTATTCCAGCCACAGCCGATGGTGCTACGAGTGTAATAAAATGCCAACAGCCCAGTGTTCATTTCTACACACAAACTCAGCTCGCCTCAGTGCAGGGCTCGCACAAATAAAATCAACGTTACATTAAATGTAGTGAACGTGCCCACAACTCAGTAGTGCCCACAAATGCACCACATGTCCCACAGTTTCTGTAAAAATAAACCAACACACATAACGTTCACTCAAATACATGATAAGCCCCACGGGGTTCACCCGACTCGCTCTCTCTCAGCAGACTGCTATAAGGGAATCGAGCGCGGCAAGGCTGCCCGTCCCGCCTCAAACACTGCAAGCACACACAATCTAAAGACACGGAGGCTGACCGGTTGACTGTATGTTGACTTTAATTTGCGACAGTGCTGCGGAGCTTGTGGCCTCTAGGAACGCTAGACGTGAAAGTTACAGGTCGAGCGCCCCCTAGTGTCCAAAAATTCCACAGCGTGGCTTTAATAGTCGCCTATTGGCCTGATTAACCAAGCTCTCCATAAAACAAATAAACCAAGAACAATTTAACCTAATAAATATTATACCTATGTTTTATACATTTTTCAATTGCATGAAATAAATTCAACTTTTTGATGTTTTTCATGCATGTTCGGACTGATTTTTCGTGTTGAGTGCTTTAAAATTATGAATTATTTTGTGAAGTAATTGGTTCAACTGATTAACAGTTTCAAAAAGATTTGATTCTCACATCACTATAGGGAAAACAGAAATAAAATTATGCATGCAATGCATCCACAACGGACAACATGATGCTAGCAAAGACAAGGTGTGTTTGATTCCCGGGCAATGTAAATGCAAAATTAAAAATAATTATATTTTTGTGGAATAAAAAAAAATATATTCGAATAAATTTCAAAATATTTGCAAATATTTGTTTGATGAGCAATGGGAAACAATCAGCCAGTCCAAATATATTTGATGTTAAATACAGCTACGAGCTACATTTTGGACTAATGACATCTCACAGTGGGCGGGGCTACCGGGCACAACACCACAGAAATACAAGGTGATAACAAAATGTTTCCATAAGGAGCTTTCTTTTATCGTTTTAAAGGCCGGTTAGGTCTTTAGGCTTTTGGTGCGAGGGTTCTAAACTACTGTCAGCCACAAGTGGCATTCAAGAGCAGCCCGCTGGATCAGCTGTGTTCATATAGAACCTTGAGACTCATGCTAAGGGACAGTTGAGCGAATTGATTTAACTCCCTGAGTCAGTCGCATTCACTGTTGAAGGCTGGATCAGTGCTCGAACGTCCCCTCGAGGCTGTGTTTGTGCATGTGATGGGTTGGTTTAGGGATGCGCACTGGATGGGTCGGTTGCGCTGACTGGTTGTGGGCTGTTTAACAGGCCAAGTGTGTCTAGTCTGCTATGTGTTGCATGCAGGACTGGCGCACATTCCCAGGGAGGATAAAAAAGGGAGGGTTTTGTCAGCGGTGAAGGCCATGGAGGAGCGCCGCTGTCAGTGATTAATGGCTGGCAGGGTTTACTGTTCTCTGGGTTATGGATTTCCTGTCTCTCTCTCTCTGTGGTGGCTGCCTCTCATTAAACACCGCAATCAAAGAGGCCCCGGCAAGACCCGCAGCTCAAGGAGGAGAAGAGAGTTCACAAACAGACCGAGTGTAGGTGCCGGACAGATGAGGCGAGCGTAATGACCGGAGGACAGGAGAGGAATGGGTTAATAAGAGTTATAAATCAAATCGCCCACCGAACCCAGATGATCCATGTCCTGAGAGAAGCCGGAGATTATGTCAGGAGATGGATATATTTTAGCAGAACAAAACAGGGAAGGAGTGGCTCTGCACTCTGTCTTGACATGTCCGTATGGTGTTTTGATTGAGAGAGCATGCCCAAATCTAATGAAGTCATCAGAGACGGAGAGGAAAAACCAGCTATGGAAAGAGGAAATGAGTCAAAGCACATTTGAGTGACAGATAGTGTCTCATGACAGCCAAAGGCCCACACCTCATAGTCTTGTCAACATTAGACAGCAAATGAAGGATGCTCGCACTGTACGCATGCAGGCCGAAAGTGATGGAAACAAGATCCATTTCCAAGCATCTGAAATTCCAAGGTCAGGGATGGTGAGTGTTGGTCGCCGATGTCAGACACTAAAGTAATAACTTACATACTTCGGTACTGGACTCTGCAATATCAAATCTATCTGGCAAACCCCCCAGCATCAGTTGATACTGAATAATCAATTGCGAATGATTTGAGCGTGACTTGCGATATAAGACATGAGCATTGACAGAGCAACTACACTAGGGTTCAAAAGGCCACACTGAAAGTCAGAGATACAAAATTGAATTTAAACCTAGCTGAAAAAAGCAAGCTTACTTACTTGCTAGCAGAAAAATAAATAGCAAACAAACAAACATTGACATGACATGACATAAACAATACAGTAAATAAACAAAATTATATCTCTCTCGTTCCACCATATCCCAAAGGTGCTGTGTCATTAGATTGAGATCTGGAGACTGTGGAGGCCACTTGAGGTACAGTGAACACATTGTCACACTGTAAAAAGTGTTTAGTTCATTTTTGCTGCAAATTAAATACAGGCGAAAGTCTGTAAAACCAAAAATGTTGCTACCATATTTTTAACTGGAAAACTCTGGTAACCACAGCTGCCATGGTTTTCCTGTAAATTTAACAGATTTTATTACAGTGGAGGCCTATAGTGTATTTAATGGCCTTATAAGTTGCATGTTTGATATTAAATTTTGTCAGGTTAGCAACCCTTTTTTAGAAAAAGACAAAATATATATTTGTATAATTTAATATAAAAAATGATGATAATAGTAATAATTCATTACATTTATAGAACAATTTTCTGTGCACTCGAATCTCCTCAACCACCACCAATGTGCAGCATCCACTTCGGCGTTCTGACAGTCATAGTGCCCCAGAACACACACCACACACCAGCTTCTGGTGGAGAGGAGACAAGAGTGATGAAGCCAATTAGAATATATAAATGGGGATGATTAGAAGGCCATGATGGACAGAGGCCACTGAGCAAATTTGGCCAGGATGCAGGGGATACACCCCTACTCTTTCAAAAGACATCCTGGTATTTTTTGTGATCACATAGAGTCAGGACCTCGAAGGATGGTGCTCTTTGACCATATTGTGTCCCTGTCACTTTACTGGGGACACACATAGACCACAGGGTGAGCGGCTCCAGCTGGCCTCACTAACACCTCTTCCAGCAGCAATCTAGTTTTCTCAGGAGGTCTCCGATCCAGATCCTGACCAGGCTCAACTCCTTAGTGGGCAACCAGTCTTAGGCTACAGGGTGATATGGCTGCTGGCCAGATTATATTTCACACTGCATATTTCATATCATTTTTAGGCAAAATAGTATTGAATTTCCAGCTATTACATCAATGCATCCCTATACAATCGGAACAATTTAGAATTGCTTATAAGCAAATTTGATGATCTTTTTTGATGTTCATTGGTTTGCAAAACAGCATTTGGTTAAAACATGCAAACACCTATAAATTAAAATTGCAAACGAGCAAATTGGCAGCAAAGTCTGTGGATTGCACTTTGAAGTCAGACAAAATAGCATCCCTGACATTTTAACAAAGCTATTCAGATTACAGAGAATTTACACATCAGTAAACATGAATTAGAGGCATTCCCGGTGTTGCTGTGCTCCCTGGCAGTAATAATTACTAATAAAAATGTGAGCAGCAAATATAATCTCATGGTTAAACATGCAGGGTGCTTGTCTATTATTCAAATAGCTGTCAATCATTCCTTCCCATCTAGCAGCATGACGCAAGCATCTGAGAACGTCCGGATAATGACCTGAGAAGTGAATCACACTGGTGTTGTAGTCATGAGTAAAGCAGCAATTTTAGGGCCAGATGATAAACTGAAACACAAAAGATCTCAATAATCGTCTCTGCCTGACTACAATCAATCTCTCTCACTCCAAAACAAGTGTTTTTACACCACAATCCGAGAGTGGAGCCAATGTTTGACCATAGGCAATGAGTCAACATGCGTAGGCAGTTCTGAGGGACGGATGGGGCTAGTTCAAGGTCTTAAGAAGAAATAACCCGAAAGTTAAAAAAGACAAATGGGAAACACACAAATAGCTTGAGATTTGTTACTGTATATCCCATGGCTTCACCATAACCACCGTTATGATACTCGTCATCACTAGACACCTAATTTTTCTCCCGTTTATCCTCCTTTTTTTAAGCGTGCATTGATTACTGAACATGCCTGCGGGCTCTGGAGAAGCCAAGCCATCTTCTCCATCAGCCCAGAATCCAATCGCTCAATAGCTATAAATGCCTGCCACCTTCTCTCACAGAAACTGCCGTTTTCTTTGGCGCTCAGATAGACAGACTCACTGTGCTTCTGTGTTGCCCTCAGCGCTAATGTTTTTGATGCCAGCACAGCTGGAATCCCATCAGTTGTAGTTCAACTATACAGTATGTAGGCAAAGATATAACTATACATTAGTATAATCGTACGGTGTGTGATTTGTGTCACACAGATGGACAAGCATTAAGGCACCAGGCACTTGGCAACTGTGAATAATCTAGAGCTCTTTCAGAGTCGGTGTATAGCGTGCCATTCGTATCAATGCTATTAGACCCAATTCCTTTTATGAGTTCAGACCTCATCTAATGGAACTGGACGTCGTGGGACATAAAGGCATTACAAGTGAGTAATGTCTTCACGGCACACTTGTCATTGTTTCGTGTCAATTTCATGAGCTGCTACATCAAAAACATATGTCGTTTTATAGTCGCGGCACGCAAGTTGTGATGCCTACTGAGTGTTAGTGTCAGGGTGTGTCACATGGTAGAGTTGCTCTGAATGCTTATCTAATCACGCCTCTCTTTCTTGTGTCAGGGTGCACCGTATTACATTAGCCATGACATGGATCAGAGCACATCTAATTCAACTACGCGCACAAGATGGACGTTAAAAAGCAACGACGTGTGGGACAGCCTGAATCCAAATCCTGCAGTGGTGGCTAGTAGGTCTGAATGTTGATTTTGGCAAAGGCTGGACTCCCAGGGAGGAATTTGTGGCTACAATTGGCTCGGATGAGATCAATGAGGCGCTTATCACATGTAAACTGGCAAATCCATGGAGAATCAACTGATTTAACTCTACAAGGGAGCTGGTCTATGAGACTTGTGTTTTCATCCTGCATCTAGACAGTATTTCATGGCGATTTCATTGCTGACTGTGACTCTTTTTCCACTTGATTGATTAGACACTAGCCTAGTGATGAAAGTGATCTGGGACGGAGCTAAGGCAGTGCTCGCAGAGAGGTTACATGGTTCAGTGGCCAGAGCTTTGAAAATACCAACCACCAGCAGCTCGAGTCTGCACTGGTGATGTTTTCAGACACAATACACTGGGGTTTAAAAGCCCATTTGTAAAAATGCTTCTGTTTTGCATTTTTCTCATTTAATACCATTTTTAAAATGACAAAATATAGTTTAAATATAGTGCATAATTTCTGTGCAAAGCTGTAAATTTTACGTGTATTTTGAATTCGGCATGTTGCAATTGATGCTGTTATTAATTTCATGTTAACTTATGGCTGGTCACCAGTAAATGGATATTAAATATGCATAAATAATGTCTTCATTACAAAACACCAGGGAGTCAACACCAAACACGTTTAGGAGTCATAAAATGATAATACAC
>JAOTRC010000014.1:13310770-13323823 GCA_027497675.1 Cyprinella lutrensis | reverse complement strand
GTCTGGTTACTGCTATTCTTCTAAATATCAGAAAATCGGCTGAATGGATTCGAAAACGGTAAAACTCAACTGTTTAACTCTGGAGAAGTTGTAAAATGAGCCTATTTCCCCCCAAAAAAGTGGAGTATCCCTTTAAGTAAATTTTTCAAGTATTTCTCTTTTATTTACTAGATCTAGTGTTTTTCTTTCTGAAAACTTTTACTTTACTCCACTAATTGATAAAAAAAAAATACATTTAGTTTGATCGCCACCCTCTCTGAGCTGAAATAGCGATGTCTGATTCGCTAACAAGCTAATTCCTTTAATGAACCTGTTGTATCATTTTCGCAAATCGCACAGAAGAATTGCGAAATGGACTGATCCGTTCACTTAATTGTTCATTCCAGACTCAAAATGTTTAAGACATTAAAGGGATAGTTCACCCGAAAATGAAAATTAAGTCATTAATTACTCACCCCCATACCAACCCAGTAAGACCCCAGTAAGAATTTTGGATGTTTAGACAATTTCTTTCAACACATTTACATGCATTTTGTTTTTCATCATTTTTAAATACTATATTATATATTTTCATATTTTTATATTTTCACTTTTATATTATTTAAATTAAACATATTTTAGTATATTAGAGTTTAATGTTTTGGTAATAAAATAAAAAGTTATTTACAAATGAGTCATTACCACATCAAATACATGAATCAATTTCTTTATCCACTAATTTTCCTTTTTGTAAGATAGAATATATAAATGGGAAAAATATAAAAACATGGTTTATTTTAGTACTTTCTATGTTTAATACAATTAAATTACAATAGGTCAAATTAAAAAGGAGAACTTGTACTTTTGGAGTAATATTGTATTAGGGTATCTGTACTTCTACTCAAGTGTACATCGTCCACCACTGTATATTTGCTTAGTTTTTCACCTGCCTTTACTCAGAATGTGTTACAACATGACGAATTCAAGAGCAATACAGCAAATAGGACTAGCTCCCTTTCAAATAGCTGCAGAACATCACAGCGATATAAAACGCAACTCCATTTACACTTTTATGTGCAACAATGGGAAGCAAAGCTGAGCAGGAAAACTCACACAGAGAACTGACCCATTCACCTGATTTATACCCAGTGACTGCCCCCAGCTGTTCAGATTGCCAGAGCCAAGACTAAGCATGCATAGCTGAATGCTATTTATTGGGAATTCACAACCATTAGCCAAAAGCGAAGGTGCCAATAGGGTTATGTTTAAAATCAAATTTGCAAGTGTTGAACCCCGGGGAGCTGAAGACTCCATTTCAGACTCCATCAAATCAACATGGACATAACGAATTGAAAGGTTCTCGACGTAACAAAAGGCTCTTTTTGGGAAACGACGGCCAGCGCATTGATCAAACGGGATGTCCGACCATCTCCTTAAACTAACATACACAAAGAGAGAAAAAGAAATAGGAGCGCACACTAAAATCCCCTTTGTCCTCCCTCCAAAGCCGTTCAAAGAGAACAAATTGCCAGAAACTGTTAGATCCAACAGCCAGCGGAAATAATTCACAGCTTCATTGTGTGACTATTAAGGTCTGCAACTGAGGGGCTTCTGTTTCAAAATATTTTGTCAGGCCTTCAGTGAGAGATGAGCAGCACCGTCTGGCACTTTGTGTGCGGCCAGCACAATGACTCATTGTGACAAAAGAGGAAAGTGGGCTTTTGGGATCTGGAGAGAAGGGATATTAGTCACAACTCCATGAACTGCCCCAATCTGGGTTCGGCGGCCCGTCTCGGTTCATTGTGATTAGCACGACCGAAGAACAAACGATGTCAGGAGCTTGTCATGTTGACTGGCCGCAACAGGTTTCTACCCATTTATGCCACAACGGATTGTTCATTTCGGCTCAAAGTAAAGATCCCATAATGGCAGCTGCTCATTTACAACATTATGAAAAGAGTCTCATCAGTATCAGTGATCATGTGAACTAATGACCTGCTTTAGTGCATGGTTGATTTAACCCTAAAAACCCTATGATCCCTTTTATATGTAGTTATTGCATTAGGCCATAATTATTTTTGAAAACAAACAAGAGTCTATAAACTAATAGAAAAAGAAATCTTTCAGCTCCAAAATATCATTTTATATTGTTTTGTCATGGTCATCACCCCAATATATTCGTCATAATTTTAAGCGCATACGGCGAGTTATACATAACCAGATCAATATACACGCTACATACATTACAATGCAAAACATTTTCTGCATAGAAGATATTTTGAAATAATGACGATGTTTGCTGCTTTGACTTTACAATAAATAGTGTATTTAGTTTACCCATGTTACATAAATGAGTAGTGTATAACTAAGTACAGTGGGGAATGTGGCCTACGTCAACTTTATAAAAGCATTCTGGCCAATAAGCTGTCTATATCATCCTTCGTTTTTCCTCTTATGTACATACAGTGGATGCCTGCTAAAATTACAAACATCATTTCCTTTATTAATGATGAGGACTGCTTTAAACCTTTTCTCCCACATACTGTAATTCCAGCCCAAATAGCATATATTCACCCACTTTTTTCTTACCAAATGTGCATTTTTATCAAAGCAAGAAAAATGTCTGACCTCAAGGCTTTCGGAAAAAAAAAGAAAGAATTCTGGGATGTCAAACTCATAAAGACTTGCGATAAACCGACTCATAGTAATAAACGAGATCTTTAGACTACCTGCTGCCAGCATCTGGTTTTGTACTACAAGCACATTGTGTGAGTGCGAGTGTGTTCTTCTTGTAATAAAATGAGTGTCAGACTGGGATGGCACAGTGTTAGAGCGGGGAGGAGACTAAGAAGTGCAAAGACTGTCCAACTGTTCAGGGTTTAAGTACTTCACCACTTCCTTGATCCCGTCTTCACAGCTCCTAATCTTACTGAAGTCCTTTTGCTTGTCCTCTTCTTCTTTGAACTTTCTCCAAGTGTCTATGCAAACAGAAGAAGGACAGTTTAATACAGATTGCTTTAGTGTACAGAGTGAATCAGGCCTGTCTCTCTGTGTCTGGCACAGAATTTAAGCTGAAAGAGCCAATGCACAGAAAATGTATCAAGAGTGACTTACTGAAATCGTTAGATGGAAAATTTGTAAGAAGGAAACCAAAAATCTACATTTTAGACGTTCAATTTCCTCTGGTCTCCTCTACCTTATCATATTTCCTGGCAGCTGAAAATACTCCTAGCTCAAATATTTTGTGTTGTCCCTAGTCTCTTTTCTTGGCTGTTTAAAACACATATAAGGAGAGGAATTAGTTTACCTTTAATTCACCTAAAATGTTCAGTGTGTTCAATTCAAACTCAATTTTAACTATCACAATACACAGTTGAATGTTTGAATGTCACATTTTGCAAATTAATGCGGAACTAATTTGGTGAAATGCAAAAAATGAAACAAACCCTCATCTAATGTGGTCAGCAAGATGTAATTTTCCGGATGCTCTATGAGGTCTTTCTTCTGAACATCACCTGTCTCCATCAGATGCAAAACACCTGCAAATATTAGAAGACGGTTTTAAAGGAATAACACTACAACAATACACATAATAAACTGAGCGATTTCAATAGGGTCCTCCTCGGGCTCTAATTCTAGTGCCATAGAGCTAACATTAGCAACCTTAACTTGCAGCTGAGAACCGGCAAATATTTATCAAATTTAAAAAAAGGTCAGAGGCTAAGAATTTGGATGAAATCTAGAAAAGTGAAAGCACGTCTATTTTTGCTCTCCAACAATAGTTTGTTCCAGCGCTGATAGAAATGATGTGCTTAACACTATAATAGTCTTGAATTACCAAACAAATGTAACAACCATATGATTATATATATTGTAACTTGTTTAAATCACCAACATCACCTTCGACAGTTTTCCAGACTTGCACCTCAACTTCAGTGGCTCCTTGTCTCTCGATGGCAATCATCCGTACTTTATCTTCTGACTGAGCAGCTGATGAGGGTTCAACTTTATAAACCAGGAGATTGTTATTGTCTTGAGCAAGATAACACTCAGTCCTGTTGCTCTCTGCTTTGAGCTCTGGAAATGCAAGTAAAAACGAACCACACACACACACACAATGATAAAACATTAAAGTTAAATCATTCCAAATTTGATAACACTAACATGCCTACCTGGACAAATCTTACAGCATTTCCCCTCTATCTTTATGGGATGTTGGCATGGATACTGGTTGGGACACGTGATGCGCCTGCATTCTTGAAAGCCGTCCCTGCAGGTGCACAGAATGCACTCCAAGACCTTCCCTAGCGCTGGGTGCCACACGTCACCATGAGAATAGGTCTTGCCACTGTACACACAGGCTTAGACAAAGTCAGAAACCCTACATTACTTTGACAGGATATGACTTTATTGGATTTTGATAAGCAATTTCTCGCATTTCCAATCAGTGGTGAATTAAAAGGGCTTTTCATACTGTGCTTAACCCCAGATTATTGTCATTCTAAACCTCGCTTTTAACCCTGGGTAAAGGAATGTTTCACAATTGAAATGTAGAAGTGGGGTTAGCACTGCATTTTACCCGGGGTTATATGCAGAGTTAGCATCGCTTTTGTGGTGTTAACCCCACATTGTGGTGCCACACCAGTAAAATTGTGATGCAGTTACCGCAAATATGCATATAACAACGTTTAACCTAGGGTTTAGTAATGTAGAGCGTGAAACAGCAGCTTAGAAATACCCAGGATTAGTTGTTAACCCCGGTTAATAAAGTGCATGACGTCAAAACCCGGAACACTAATTCACCAGTGGGTCCCTTAAAAATTTCTTATGGGATTTTGAACAATGTGTGCTGATCCAGACCACAAAACAATATCTGGTCGTAGGTTAGATTCCCCTGAGGAGGGACCTCCTTTCTCAGGGACAGGGCACCCTCTAGCACTCTCGTCCCGATCTTTGGAGCCTCCACGAGTGGCTCCTGGACAGGATGAAGCAGGTTTGAGTACCCTACCACCAGCGGTGGTGGCTACCATCACTTCCGCTAGAGCGTCGTCCACGAGACACCACTTTGTCAACTGGTGCTCTTCTCTCCGAGAAGACCCCCAAAGATGTTCGATCAGAGTCGTGCTTTCCTTCCTTCAAGATGGGTTGGAGTGAAGGCTGTCTCCCTCCACCCTCAAAGCCTATGTTGCTGCACACCATGACCCAGTTGAAGGTAAGTCTGTGGGGAAGCACGACCTGATCGTCAGGTTCCTGAGAGGAGCGAGGAGACTGAATCCTCCTCACCCTCCGTCTTGGGACCTCTCAGTGGTTCTAACTGCCCTGTAGAGTGCTCCCTTTGAGCCTTTGCAATTAGTGGAGCTTAAGTTCCTGTCAATGAAGACAGCGCTCCTGGTTGCATTGGCCTCCATCAAGAGGGTAAGGGATGGCAATGCCCTGTCCAGTATGCGCTCTTCGTGCCTATGTAGACAGGCGGCTGTGTTTCAGGACCTCAGACCAGCTCTTTGTCTGTCCCACTGAATAGTGGAAGCAATTGCTTTGGCATACAAGCAGCAAGGCCATCCATGCCGCCTTGGTGTGACTGCCCACTCCTGAAGTGTGGCATCCTCTTGGGCTCTATTGCGTGGCGCCTCGCTAACAGACATCTGCAGAGCTGCTGGCTGGGCGACACCCAACACATTTGCCAGATTCTATAATCTCCAAGTGGAGCCTGTGTCCGCCATGTACTCGCTTCAACCAGCCGGTCCTAGAACCCTCTTCAGGTGTCTTCGCTTGCTTGCCATTCTACTCCACAGACTGGATATGTGCAATATTCTCCTCAGGAGAGCCTCATAAGCCCCGAGTTGTTCCAGCACTGCTGACACCGATGCCAGCGTCTATTGCCTGCGCGTTGGCTAGGTGCCTTGCCTGTGCATGGTCCCTCCTCTGAGCGACCCCCACATGTGTATTCCACTGTAAGTCTCTCTGAGCATGTGTCTTGGCAAGCCATCTTGCCACTTCCTGGGGGTAGAAAAAATTCCTGGACACCCCAGAGTTTTTCCATATGCTTCCTTCGGGTCATATGTGTATTTTTAAGTTCCCCCCCTTCTGGGTTGGCAGTAATTGCATAATTTCCTCTAAACTATGGGATATTATCCCCAGTGTACCTTGGTATTCCTGTGCTAAATAGAAGTCTTTCATCCATGCCAGTCTTACGTTTACGCAGGGCACTGAAGACAGCTGTGAAGGTGGCGTGATTAGACTGGTAAATCCATTCGTCTTCATCCAACGGAACTCGGAGTGACAACAAAAGGGAACTTCTCGGTTAGGTACAGTATGTAACGTTACGTTCTGTCTTCCTGCCATTTCCGCTGTACCGTTGGAACAGCCATGTTCAATCTTGGCTCCTCAGCAAAGAAACATATCTGCATATTGCCGGTGTTCTCCTTTTATACCCACGAGGTAGGAGTGAAGATACGCTATGGAAATTCTGCAGACCCATGGCATTTCTTTGCCATTGGCTCCTTTTATAGTACTCGAAGTCGATAGGCTCTCTAAGCAAAACCCCATTCATCGTTATCCGGCGGAACGTCTCTGTTCCCTACTCAGGGAACAAGGGTTATATATGTAACCGAGACGTTTTAATGATTATGCTTCCATTATATTTTGCTCAGTTCCCATTTTGTTTTGCTCGGTACCTATTTTATAATTAAAAAAGCAAAACTTGAAATCAGTAGTTGAAATGTTTCGTATATGAGAAGGTTGAGGGTAACTTCTTTACAGGCTTTGCAGGAAGGTAAAATAGATGTCAATCAAATCTTACATGATTTAAATTGTATAAACTACAGTGAAAAATTGGGCAGGCAACTGTCAAGATGATATTAGAGTAAACAAAGAAAATGTAAGCAAGTTATTATGGATCAAATGCATTGCTATGTGGTAAATGTCACATTATTTGCAAGTTACATGAACAATTCATGTTAATCTCAATTAATTCTGCCGCAGTGTTTTTCTGAATGAGCAAATATGCAGTGTAAGAGTGTGTAATAATCTTTTCAGGAAGTCTGTCTGTTGTTGTGACTGAGCTGACTCCCAGCCTTGAATAAAACTTAATCTATACAAAGGGCAACTTGAAGTGATGGAGCACTAAAGAGAAGGGAAACACTAAAGATTCTAGTAAACACTAGCAGGGATGGTGTATTCTTGGATGGGATGTCGTTCCCCAGGTTGGGTTTATTCCACCTGTGGAAGTCCACCGTAGGTAGGCTACTTTGGGACAGATTTGGAAGTTAGAACATTTCTAAACGAAATAAAATCCAAATAAATAATTTTAATGCTTTGTTTTTAAACAATTTAAATTGATTTAACATAATTTCATGTTAGATACATTAACATAACAGAAATACAGATGTGTGCGCTTTTTTTCTTTGTGTTGCAAAAGCTTTAAACGTACACAACTTACAAACAACCCGCAAATCATCCAAATAAAAATTCTCAGTCTAAGAAATGATTAGCTATTCAGGTTGTGAATTGAAGGAATTTCAAAAGAGGATTTGCAATTTAAATAAACCTCGAGAACTGGTTGAGAGTCTGAACACTATTATTTGCAAGGTAGGTTACAGTGAGCTCCAAATCTGTGACCAGATTGAACACTTGTGATTTAACATCTAATCAGTGTTGTTGAGACCAGCTCACTCAAGTCTAATTCAAGACCGAGACCAAAGAGAGTCGAGTCCAAGTCGAGACCGAGACCAAAGACAGTCGAGTCCAAGTCGAGACTGAGACCAGAGAGGTTGGATAACTTAAGGTTGGGTCTCAAACCAGACTTAAAGATATCTTCAAGAATATGTCAAATATTTGGTGGTAACAATAAAATTGGCACCAAACTCAAACCGTAAACCAAATATACCATGGAATCATGTACACTATTATGGTAAAAAGGCCACATAGTGGTGTAAAGGTAATTCTATTATAATTATTACTTACAATTATTACAATCAGTAAGTGCTCTTTCACACAACATTACTGCACACAAATTCTGTGTGGCTCATATATGCAAATTGAATTGATAAGCTATTTTCAATACAAAGTTGAGCTATAGGCTCCACATCACATCTGATCTGGGTCCTGCTGCATTTGCGCACCGCAAACGTTATAGTCTCAAGTCATGCGCAGTTGTGCGCAAGAAAGTCAGCAATCATTGGATGTTTCAATCAAACAACAATTTAAAGAAATATTAACATACAGTAACATATTTTGAATGGGACTCGAGTGAACTCGGGAATAAGTCCGAGTCCCAATATGTTCGAGTACGAGTCAATTCTGAGTCAAAACGCACACAAGTCCATGACAAGACCGAGTCCATTAAAATATGGTCTCGAGACTGAGTCCGAGTCTCGAGTGCACAACACTGCATCTAATTTAAACTTGAATACAAAACAAATCTTAGTATTTAGGAAATTTTGGAAAACCATTTCATGTAAAAAGAGTAAGAGATCAGATTCTGAATTATTTGTGTGTTAGCCTAATGAACTATCCTAATTAATAAGCAAAGTTGTGGCGTTGGTCACATGAACATTTTTATGTTCAAAACAAAAGGGAGACATTCAAAAATATGTCAATCTTTTATCTCAAATTGTTTATAATTTGAAATGTAAATGATCAAAACTATGCTAAAATTTGAACATTTAGAAGGTTGAAATACAGCTGAAGGCATACTTGGAGTCACACAGGCTAAAATCACTAGACTAGTTTTTTTTTTTTTTTTTTTTGAATTGTCAAAATCCTGCCAGGGTTTATGCTCCTAATCTGCCACACTGATGTTAAAGCATCATTTCCTTTCAACTCGCATGATATTGATGTTTGTGTTTACATATTATTCAGAGCTTCATTCAGGAATCTTTCTCAGCTCCAACACTCAAAAGAAGTACCTGACGCACTTATTCACCTGTTTGTAGTGACAGGAATAGTCTGAATCGTGACATACGTGCACTAGCAATCAACAGACAAGGAAAGTCCCTTTACTTCACAGTCTCCACAGCATAGTGAGTCCCATGATAGACTGAATTTAACCTTCCTGCTGATTTCTCTCTGGATGTGACAAAATAATAAAAGAAAAATGTTTTTCTAAAAATCAAAGACAACAAATCGACAAAAAAACAAGCTGAAATTGGATTCCCAAACCCACTCTTGAATTACAGTCAAAATTAAGTATTGCACTGTGCCTTTAACACAAAACATATCAGTGAAATAGTCAAGGGAGCTCAATAGACTCAGTGAAGAATATGAAAAATTAACATTCAAAGCTAGTCTCTGACATTCACTGAGCACTTTGGGAGCAAGTCTGGCTTTTTTTCTTTTTCCACGTGTGCAGGACGCAAAGTCTGAGCAAACAGGGCTATAAATAATATGTTGGGAAACTGCCACCCTACTTCCCGGCTCCTACTGGCACAGCTATGGCAGCTTTTAGCTCCTTCAGAAGTGGAATGTGATTCAGTGGGCCGAATCCTTTAAGCAGAAGAAGTAGTAAAGCTAAATCAAATCTTTTATTTATCAGGTCGTTGAATGCAGCAGGACAGGAAGTCAAGAGGTCACAATATACAGTGTTTATTTGCAGCCATGTGTCAATTGGAGTCCGTGCTATACTATGAAAGAAATACAAGCCCAGGCATGTACCATAAAACAATCCCAGCCACTCACTACATTTTGAAAGGGTTTTTGCCAAGTGTGTGGTTGTGTCTGAGCTGACTGAAGTAAGCTAAGGTTTATTTTAGCCATCCTTTTCTAAGCTGCGATTCATGCTGTCGGGAAATTATGACCAATGTGGTCCTCCACACCCTCGTACCTAGAATCCCGATCCCTCCATTAGCACGTCCATGAGCCTGTGTGTGTGTGTGCATGCTGAAAAGGGCAGATATAGTGGGTGACAGGACCTGTCTGGTTGGGAGGTACACCTGCCTCAGTCTGTGAGAGAGATCAAAGTTACCCTCCATCGCTCCTCATAAATCCCACTCAAACGTGTCATCCTCCCCTCTCATGCAGCAGATTTCAACATACAATAAAACCCTCTCTAGCTCCATTGGAATATATTAAGTGTTACAAGTTTATAGGAGCACTTGGACAACTATTTCAACTTCAAAAAAAAATAAATAAATAAATAACCTTTATAAATCATTTGAATGGTCCCATAACCTGTTCTAGAGAGAATGGTGACTTTCCCCACTCTCCCTAGCGTTCCCAGGCGGAAAACCAACATTGTAACATGGGGACTATCGTCCCGCTAAGTTGGAAATAGGAAGTCTTGTGAGAAGCGAGAACGAGCAAGAAACACGAACTGCTTTATGGCAATTCAACATAATTCTATGATACTGTGTGTATTACCCACCTCAGTAGGCATAGCCCCACACAATAAAGTTGGCTGCCTCCGATAATAACAAATGCACATAAGCAGCGGTAGAAAGGGGGAGGAAGGTGCTGCAATTGAGTTTTGTTTTGTTTTTTTATGACAGAGTTGTGAAAATATACGCCACACAGCTGTAGGGGGAGCTCGATGAGAAAATGCAAACCAACTTTCGGTGCATTACCGCCACCAACTGGACTGGAGTGTGAAGCACTAATAAGCATGTGGAAATTAACTTCTAACTAAATAAAATAAAATATATATAATGAATAAATAAAAATTATCAAGTAAATAAATAAATATAAATTAATAATAATATAAAAATAATAATAATAACTTCAACTCAATTAACTCAAATTCTCCAGCCTATTCCTTTTGCTTTTACAAATTTTAGAATCATTCATATAATCATCATTTTATAATCATAATCATTTCTAAATGACCCATTTTGAATACACATTCATCTTTCCAGCAGTGAAATGACCCTTTAATTTAACATAAGAAATTTTGAATAAAAGACTTTTCGTGTTTTCTGGTGATTAATTTGTGTGAGGAATCGACTGACATTTAGGTAGTCATTCACTGATAATCTTTAGTCCAATGAGCCATTAAGTGCTGCATCCAGATCATTGCATTTGAATTTATGGGTTGAATTTAAGAACTGGTTCGGTCGAACTCATGAACAAATCATTCGGACAATAATTAAGTTTTGTGAACTGAATTAACGGAACTCAAAATAATAATTCATCATAGTCACAGATTTCATGCTTTTTAACATTTTTTTAAATATATTATGTTACTTTCATTGTCTGCTTGTTGAAGCTTGACAGCCCCAGTCGACCATTCACTGTCATTATACGAAAATAAAATAAAGCATGTGAGAAATAAGGAAAGAAAATAATTACTTAAAGGTATACTCCACTTTTTGGGGAAATAGGCTCATTTTACAACTCTCTCAGAGTAAAACAGTTGAGTATTTTCGAATCCATTCAGCCAATTTTCTGATTTTTCTGATGACCCAACTGCTTAACTCTGGGGGAGTTTTAAAATGAGCCTATTTCCAAAAAAGTGGAGTATCCCTTTAAGCTCATTTTCCTAAGTGCATAATGATAATAAGATAAGAGAAGTCCTTCAAGCAGCAGTGCTCTGGATCATGCACAGGTCTGGGTCAAGTGCCACACCCCCTGCCCCGCCCCATCATAGCATGACCTCATTCCACCAGCAAGGCTGCCACCCTCTTATTGGGTCAGCGAAAGCCTGCCGACACGTTTTCACCTCATTCAGCTTCAGTAAATTGAATTTTAAAATACAATCTTCTCTCCGTTCGATATTGATGTGGTGTGATTTTTTCCCTCCCCCTACTGGAGGAAGGGTTGAGTGTATTTCATATGGGATGGGAGGCTAAAAGAGGGGAGTGGAAGGAGGAGGGGTGGTTATGACACTGTGCATCTTACCTTCACACACATACACAACACATGGTATATGGCCTCACAGCGGATTCTACTTAACCTTTACTGTTCCTGAGGTCAGGCTTTAAATTCACCTTTAAAAGAGCACAATGGCAGCTCCGACAGGGCTCATGGGATTTCTGTCTACAGGGCAGGCCTGCGTTTATTTCATCCAGTGCAGGATGTCACCTCCTTCAGGCGTTTTTTTTTTCCTGCAGAAATGCTGCTGGCCAGAGTTATTTGGGGCCGTGTGATTGACTCATGAATCTGTTAGATGGGAACAGGCCGAACAGGCTACTCCACCTCACACTCCATCAATCAGAGACAGTGCAGGATCCCTAAGCCGTGTGCGTTCTGTGGGCTTTCAGTCAAACTCACACATCCGCACAGTGGAAATTCCCAAGCTCATGAAGGCTTGGAAACTGAAGAACAGTTCCATTTCTAAAAAACAAATTCTGAATGGAGGATTTTCTGTACATCCATAAATTTACTGATGTGTGCAAGGAAACGCACTAAACACCCTGAAAATGCGTCTTAAAATGCTGTGCTATTGTATCTACGGCATCACTGTAACAATTTTTTTTTTCAATGCCATGTTCAAAAATGTATTTTTATTTAGACAAAATACTACATAAATACAAATTTAATTATATTCATGCATTTTACAGTAAATGCTGTAAAAGTCAAATTAGGCATCACCAATGTATAGTACATATAAGAATGGATATTAATTTTGAGATTTACTAAAGATTATTATATTATACACACTACTAATAAAATAGCTTATAATAAAAGTTACTGATCAGTAAGATTTTTGAACAGGGATCATGAACTGAATTTGTAATTATACAGCAAGATTTTTACACACACACAAATTACTTAGAAGCGCAACATGACATCATGACTTGCGTAAACATACACACCACTTTCGAGTCAAGTGGCGTGTTATCTCTAAGCATTTTGAGCTATCCGCGTGTATGCGTGTATGTCTACCCCATTAATGCCCGAGTGATTCCGCGTGTCAGTAAACGCTGTCAAAAGCCAGAGCGAAACGAAGCAAAATGTAGATCTACATCTGGGGAGCGATCTTTTTTTTCCTAGGATGGTAGGGGAAGACTCATAAATGCCATTAAAGGAGTAGTTAACTTTTGAAAAAACTTTTGCTGATAATTTGCTCACCCCCATGTCATCCAAGATGTCCATGTCTTTCTTTCCTCAGTCGAAAAGAAATTAAGGTTTTTGATGAAAACA
>JAOTRC010000014.1:13269777-13285057 GCA_027497675.1 Cyprinella lutrensis | reverse complement strand
AGGGTTAGGTTTAGGGGTAGGTTCAGGGTTAGTACTAGTTATTACCCAGTAATTGTAGTTACTAAAATAAGTACATACTGTAGTATTTACATGGGTAACTGGACTGTAAAAGGAAGCGTTACCGTTTTTACACTTCTGGTCTTCGGGGTCAATATGACCCCACATTGAAATGAATGGGAAATGTGAAAAAACTAAACATATTTTCTTCGTGTCAAAAAAAAACACAAAAAACAAAACAACAACAACAACAAAAAGTCCGGCATAGATCCAGAAATTTTTACGCAGAAATGAAGCATGAGCATACATGCACATAAATGCAATGCATCATAAAAAATAATATTTCATATGCAAGCTAATGGTGTAGTTGAGGAATTGTGTGGTACATGGATATAAAAGTACTTTATATCTCCAAAAACACAGCATTAATGAATAGATGAGAAGTAAACAAAAAAAGATATATTATATGTATGATTAAAAATGTATATTTTTTGTACAACTACTCAATCAATTGTTGGGGTCGTATAGACCCTGAAGCCCAGAAACAGGAAACGAAGACCATTTGAAGGTTAAGCTGACTGTTGCAGTTTATTGTATTGTTGTCATTTTCGTTTGTGTATTTTTTTTATGTTTTCTCCAATGGCCCAATCATACATACAGGCCTATAGAATGGTGCATAAAACAAATTCACAAGGAAAACAACCTAAATCAGCCCCATAGTGGATTTCAAGTGATGAAGGGCGTTTCATTTAAACACATTGCAAGAGTTCTGCCAGAGCTGGGCGCTCATGCAACGTAAGCAATGACGTACATCTGAGTGAACGAGACTGAGGGAAGTTAACAAGGGGAAGGGCATAAAAAATTGGACTTAACGCAGCCCTAATCACAGCAAGCCTTATGGCTTTTGATCAGGCATTACAAACGGCTACCCCAAGTGCGGTCTAAGCAGACTTGATTGAACATTTGAGAACTCCAAGCAAAAGAACATTATAGGGAAGGACATAACCTCAATGACTTTAATATTACACTTTACATAAAATAATAAAGTAATATGTTACATAAAACAAATTAAAACAAATTTTCATTGTGCGTGATAAAATTTAAATTATATGATTTATATTTTTAAACTGACTCCAGCAACTGATGTAACCAGCTGCTTACATCTGTGTGCAGGACATATGGGTGCTAGACGGGTTAAACACAGCAGGCATCGAGACTGAGCTGAACTCAGATCAGTTCCAGAAGGCCGCTGTGCCAGTGTCACAGGACGTGCATGTGTCGCTGCCAGAGCTGACAGGGGTTAAGTGTTTGCGAGAGCCTGGGAGATGGCTGCTGTGAATGGGATAGACTAGGTCTATTTGGAGTTGCATGGCGCTGATAGATTCTCTGCCCAGTCTGAGTCAAATGTGCCGCCAGCCTTGCTGTTAACCTGCCGTTGTCCTCAGGCAGGGTGACTCTCTCTCTCTGCCTTTCCCTCTTGCCCTTCTCTCTATCTCTGCCTGTCTCTCGAAGGGGGTTCTAAATTTATTTTCAACCAGTTCTGAAAAAAAAGAGTAAATTGCAGCCACAATGCTAAGGTGGTTGCCAGGGTGTTGCTGTGCGATCACAAGTACTTTTTAAAACATGTGGTTATTCGTTTTATCTGGGTGGTTGCCAGGGTGTCGCGATGTGGTTGCTAAGGTGTTCTGAGTACTTGTAATCGCATCGCTATGTGCTTGTAACAGTGTTGGGTGGTTGCCAGGGTGTTGCTATGCGATTGATAAGTTGTTCTGAGTGCATGTAAAGACATTGCTATGTGGTTGTTAGATTGCTATTCTGTTATGGCATTCTGGAAGGTTGCCACGGTGTTGCTATGTGGTTGATAAGGTGTTCTGAGCAGCTGTTACTGTATAGCTATGCAGGTGTTGGTGTGGTTGCTATAGCATTTTGAGTAGTTAAGCAAGTTCTTAGTTCAATGCTAGGGTATGCAATTTTTGGGGGGTGTCCTGGGTGGTTGCCAGGGTATTGCTATGCGATTAAGTTGCTTGGGAGGACAGTGCTCTATGGTTGTTAGATTGCTATTCTGTTGTTAGGGTTTTCTGGGATGTTGCCATGGTCTTGCTTATGTGGTTGTTAAGGTGTTCTGAAAAGCTGTCAGTGTATTTCTATGTAGTTGATAGTGTTTTCTTAGTGGTTGTTAGGACGTTTTTGAGTTGCTGAACAAATTCTTAGTGTTCTGATAAAGTAAGCTGTTGTTTGGGTTTTCTAGGTGGTTGCCATGTCTTGCTTATGTAGTTGTTAAGGTGTTCTGAAAAGCTGTCAGTGTATTTCTATGTAGTTGTTAGTGTTTTCTTAGTGGTTGTTAGGACGTTTTTGAGTTCCTGAACAAATTCTTAGTGTTCTGATAAAGTGTGCTGTTATTCGGGTTTTCTGGACGGTTGCCAGGGTTCTGCTAGAAAACCAACAACAAACAAAAACAAGCCTAAAACAAACCTAATGCTGTATTTTGGAAATAAGGGAAAAATATTGTGATCTGCAACTTCACATTTTATTATGTCCATAAAGTGACTCGCCTTATGAGCCAAGCCCAAAGACACTTCTAATAAGTGGACATGGCAACACAATGGATTAGTTAATAGATTCTTGGAATTCATGTCAATGCTGTGGTCACCACTGTGTCATTCATAACAATTCCAGGAGTGAGTTGTGGACTGTACATACGATAATTTAGGCGATTCACTTCTGCATTTAAAAGCTATTGTCACTCATGAAACGTTACAATGTGGCCTGTAATATTAAATTTTCACTTCTGCAGTGCAAGTTTGCTCACTGCTGTCCTTTGAGCTATGAAAGAGTTCAGGCATGTGTTATTCTGAGGTGAGTGGATGGACAAACAGCCTGCTAGCTGAGAATAGAGCGAGACTGAGCGATGACCCTCACGAGCCCTTACTCAGTACAGGTAGAAGAATGTGTTTGCTGAGCTAATTGTTCGTGGAAAATTGAGTTGTCATTTCACAGTGAACACCCCCGCCCAGCCGACCACACACACACAGCAGCTAACACTCTGACAAGCTTTCTGAACTCAAATTGTACAAGAAGATGACTGCATGGTATAGGGTACCGTATACAGTTAAACAATCGTACTGTTCAAATACATAGACCCGCGTCAATACTTGTATAGGGTATGCAGTCAAAGGAACGATTAAAGTGACACTTTGTACTTATCTTTCTGATGTGAGAGAAGTTAAGAAAGAAGAAAACCGTCGCTGAGTTTCCAGACAGCGCTAATTATAAAGAACGATTGTTGGCACAAACTGTATCCCAACCATTTATCCCCAGCCGAGACTGTGGGTCTGATTTGACGGTTGTGAATATAGAAGAGTTAATTACACTCCCCATGTAAAATAGAGACACTCAATAGAGCAGAAATCAGCTTCTCTAGTTGCCGCTTGTAAAAATATCTTATACCTGATGCAGTAAATGCCATTTTGTTTTAACATGAAGGCCACATTGAAGGCAACATGACAACAAAATTGACAAAACTGACCCTTTTCAATCTTAGCATTGATGTACCTGATTTACCAGTGTATTTTATATCAAAACATGTGTTGAACTTGGAACACTATTTCACCAATGATTTCTTTGGGTTTTTACATTTATGAGTAAAATAGGTCTGTGGTGAACATAACTGGATGATAAGCTACTTGGACATTTTTCTCTACAACATAAATTATTACACACACACCATTATCGAAAACATGGATTTTGAAGCTGCTATGTTTATTTAAAAAAAAAAGAAAAAAAAAAAAAAAAACGTATGTAAGTAACTAAGAATGTTTGTGGTTTAAGTGTGTGTAATTTACGTGGTACTCTCTCCCCACCATTGACAAGTTTTCCGTGTTTTACATAGTTTTACTGCTATACAGTAGGGGGCGATGTTACACATTTCATGATAGAGTACAGCATATCTGGATCCAAAAAAACAAGCAAAGATGATCTGCGTAAACCAGAAAGAGTAGACTGAATATTGCTTACGTCAATTGCGAAAAATAAGACAAATATTATACATACAGTAAGAGCATAGAGATTAAATTAATTGTTCAGATGATTTGATTGCAGATTCCAGAAACCTGGGCACAATTTCAGAAAATGAATGTTGAGAGATTCCAACCCGATCTCACGACCAAGTCGTACGAATTCGATGAATGATTAAAAAGTGGCTAATTCTTAACAATTCATACGACCTCACTCGTACAAATTAGTACGATTTTGCTAAATTGTACATATTTTACGAATTGGCCAATTCGTATGAATTCGTACAAATGACCTACCCCTTACCCCGCCCCTAAACCTAACCGTCACGTGGGTTTAGACAAATCGTAAAAATTCGTACGAGTGAGGTCGTACGAATTAAACATTGTTTACTCATTCGTCGTATTCATACGAATTGGGCGTGAGATAGTGTTGGTACAGCCTATGTGGATAAATAAATAAATATAAAACTAAAGAGGAGATATGAAGGATGCAATACTAATATGTACTATTAACATGAGATTGACTGAAACTGAGTCTTTCATTTACAAAACTACTTGTATCATATATCCCCCATTGTTATGCCTTAAACCTAGTTCCAGATTAAAATGCATTATTGAACTGCTTTAACTGAAACCAATCAAACATATCTTAAAATCTGTCAGTGGTATCATTGTTTTGTCTTTAGATGCACACCACTGGTAATGTTTTTTTTTTTTCAATGGCATGTTTATAAAAGTCGCTTAAATGTCCTAATTGAATGAAGGCCTAATTCTGGCTTTATCGAAGTCTGAGCACTGTCTGTGAAACCAAGCTTAGATTCTGTACTGCTTTGAGCTCTCTTTATCATAAAGCACAAAATCCTGAAAGCTGATTGATACACCAGAGTGGGAAAAACACAAACAGTGACACGCTGTGGTGTGAACATGTTGTTTAGCTGTGTTTTAGTCACACTACCAGGCACAGTATGTCTAAAAGGCTTGTCTATGAAAAGGTTTAATCATTTAATAATAAGCATCCCCAGCTAATGACAAGAACTCTCTGTGGTGGTCATACATGCAGTATTTCATCACCAAACCACATCATGTCTAGTGAAATAAGGCATAGCATTAAACTGGTTTCACGTGCAGACACTGCCTGCAGAGTTAAATACCCTTAGTAACCTTGAATAATATGAGCATACTCATAACACAGTACTTCAAGCTAACATACCATTAGCTGCTATTACATTAGGTCAGATTCATGGTGCCAGGAAATCATTGACAATATTACTCACTCTGTGCCTGTGGGGGCCGGAGAACATTTCTGACAAGCGTCTCCACAGATTCTTTTTTGCAGCATGGGTACCACTGTACACCATTTTATCTATAAATATGTATACTGCTCTCTGGCCCATGGACAGCAGGAAAAAGGTGGAAAAAGGAAATACAAAAATAGCACATAATGTCAGCTGTGCCTCATCAACACTGATCAGCAGCTCAATGGGAACTCAAGGTGGCAAAGTACTCCAAGCCTAGATTTCCTGTCTTTTCAGCGTTAGAAGTCTAACCTGAACCACCTGACACCTCACACCCAACCCCGGCTTGCCACCATCACAACGCACCTGACTTCACATAGTGCCTAGGAACCTTGTCCATGCTATTCCCTTGACAAAGGCACTAGAGACCAGTGTTGCCAGATTGGAAATATCCAAATATCGTACCAGAAGCTCAAAATTATCGTATTTGGAAGAAATACGGGAGTGGGGGTTGAGTTGACTGGATTGTTTACTGGGGAAAATGCCTTTCATGCAAGGTCTCCTCTCACCTTCACTTTCTCCTTACAATCATGATGTATATCCATATCTAGGTCAATGAGTATGGAAGCACTATTGTTACAATGACCTCTGACTGAAGACTCAAAATACAGAAATTATCGTACATTATGGGATTTTTCTTTCCATTATTGATTGTACATTGTACAGAGGTCAAAATTATCGTACAAATACGAAAGTTATCATACATCTGCCAATACTGCCAGAGAATTTTTATTTTTAAGTGGCTCTCCTGGGCACTTTCACTCCTGGTGCACATTTTCATTCCCTGCCACATTATGTAATCCAAAAGCTGATTTCTCCAGTGCCTTAAGGACTTTCAGCTCTCTATTTAAGTATAATTAAAGAGATATACTACAGGTCTCCTGATTTAAAAATGTCATTACTAGTGTTACCTCATTTCTGCGGCCAAAAATTAGAATTATGCTAGTAATTTCTGGAAATCACTTTTCCTTTGATGTCATTCAAATGAATGTTTAACACCTTGGAAAGAAACGGCACTGAGAAAAAGTGTTCAGCTGAGGATTTTTTTTTCCAATAAAACACCAGATAGAGCAGCAGATCAGGTGCACACAGTTTTGCAACAAATAAAAAAAGCATATAACGGTATATAGGCCTATATCATTCATTTTTTTAGTAAAGTTTCCTAAAAAAAAAAAAAAAAAAATGGATCATTCCCGTGTCAAAGAACAGAATTCCCTGTTAATGAAGTTCCAGGGGCAGTTACTATATTAAAGGCGATGATATCCCAGGTGAAAAAGACGTACAATTAAGTGTATTAAAAATTAAAAATTTACTTGCATTTAGTACAATACAAATATAATGTAATGCATTTTCAATATACTTAATTGTATGTCTTTTTCACATGGGACACAGGGCAACATTTTGAGAAATGTTGCTGGGCGTTCTTGCCAAGTGATTGTTGCTTGGGTACTTTCCTATTGAAAATGGGCAATAAGATTCTAGCCGCTACCTGATGATTTAGATCGATCGTGGGCCATGTGTCTCATCTGGTTGCCCGTTGTCAGCAACATTGCTCAAAAAGTTTACCTGTGTATCATCACCTTAACAGTTAAAAGATGTTACTTAAAAAAAAACTTACCATAGCAAAATCCCATTTCTGTGATGATAGAATTTCCTTTCATTGATAGATGCCATCCACGTCACTCCAAATAAAACGCCGCCATATTTACGATCGATCTCATCCAGTATGGCCACCCAAACTGCCCAGTTGAATGAGAAAGACAGACAGAGATACCTGGAGAGAATTTCAATGTTAGGCTCCAATCCTTAGGCTATTTGTTACTCCTAATGGTGGGTAGATCGAGGCTTCGTGAAGCAATGAAACAAACAGCTGTAGCAAATTGGGAACAAATGTGCCATATTGTTTTGAGGCACCCGTCTCCACGGTGACACTTAGTGGTCACTTGCAGGTGTTGATCGGAATCAACCGTTTCAACGAGCTTTTTAATATGTGAAGCTTGTAACCTGTGTAGGCTATTCACATTGCTTGCATAATGTTATTTTGGTCAAGAAAAATGAGTATCATTAAAAGAAATCAAGGCACAATGTCTCACTTTCTTATAGATAATGTGATGTGCTTTTCAGTGTCCTTGGCTTTGGCAGGATTTCCAAACGCCACATTTTTTTAACCTTGGGTCCAGCAGTGTAGCCAGTGCCAAGGCTCTAAAAGTCTTATAGGCCTACCCTTCACATCTGGAGTGTGGCCCTTCTTAGATATGAGCCTATGAGCTGGAACAGGAGAAAACCATATTAATTATAATAATGACAACAATATGACAGCTATGGCCAATTACATGTGTAGTATGATCATTGTGGCTTACCTAATTGTACAGTTGATTTCTGCATTGCTTTCCTTTTTTATGTGCAAGCTTGTGCTGCAACATGTAGTGTGGTATAAGTTTTGAAGCAGACACTCTGTTCCTCTGACATCTCTGTTGCTAGTTTGAATGGGTGTAGTGACAATGATTGTTGGATAATGTCATACTCAAGACTTGTCAGGGGAGCAGTATCACTGTTTAAATTAGAAAGTGCAGCACCCACTGGCTCACGTTGCTCATACAAGCGTTGTAGCATGTCGAATGTGCTGCTCCATCTCGTCTCATCCTCCTGTATCAGTTTTAAAGTTGGTCTGGCCATCAAGCTCTGTATCTCTGCAAGCTTGTCCTTTGCTTTAGCAAGATCTGAACAACTCACTATTTTTCGGACTTTCTGATGTATTTCATTGATGACTGGGGTTTGATCTGGGGCCTGTTTCACAATCAAATTTAAATTATGAGCAAAACATGGGACATGGCGAAGGTGGAGTAGCTGGGCACTTAAGTTAGGATCATGATGGATGCATTGTCAGTCACCATGCACTGAACTTTGGAGGTTATTCCCCACTCATCCATTAGCAAGATTTTAGCCTCCATGAGATTTTGGTCATACCGCCCAACACTAAATTATCTGTTCAATAAAATACCTTACTCACCTGTTGAGTAATAAAAACACCATCTCTACACTCTAAAAAAAAAGGTTCTTCAGGGGTTCTTTGAGGTGGTCATGGTGCTATATAGCACCACTAAGCCCAGTTTGGTTCTTCAGCGGTTCTTCAGTGGTTCTCTGGGGTGGTTAACATGCTCCATGGCACCTCTTACGGTTCTACATAGCACCATATCAAAAGATCATTTTTTTAGAGTGTACGTAATAAAAGCTCCACTCGCTTTTGCAACATTTCAAATCCCTCAGCCATATTTTGTTTGTTTAAAAAAAATAATTTGTATACATATCAATGTGCTTTATTTTATCTCTGTATTATTAACAGTTTGAGTAATTGAGTCGTATGGAGTCAGAGACACACATGAGTGGAAAGCATTTTATTTTGGGAATATCATATGCACTTGTGAGTGTGAATTTCTTTAACAATGAATTTGACAGAATGTGTTCTATTTCTATTCTAACTCACCAGCTAATAAACTCAGCTTTCTTGGAAAGAACAAAGTCATTCGTGCCATGCGCTGCTGCTCAACTCTTTTTCTTTTCATATTTTGGCATTCAGATCTTTGATATTTCCCAGTAACATGACCGCTTTGACTTCTCTCTTGCCACATGCACTTGCTGTACAGAAACAGAAGACTGAACCTTTTTGGAGAGAGAAGAGGGATTGTGGATTGAAAAAGTTACAAAAAGCTACTTGTGTTACAGAATCCATGATTATTTAGAGGTAGAAAGCGTTGAATTGATTTTACCATTTATCAGTAAGATTCTGCATCAGTCCTATAGGAAATTTTGCAAGCCTTTCTTTGTGATCTTTAATGTTTCTTTTATTCATAAACTGTTTTTATGCAGGTTAACCAGAGCTATAATCAATCTATATCTAACTGACACTCTTGTCACATCATGTCATAATCTGCATTTTACATTATAGCATATTTAATACATATGCAGCTCAACTCTTTTTTCTTTTAAACCGCCCTTAAAGTGCTGTAACATAATTATAACTCTGGCCTTCTAACTGACAAGTGAGAGTGCAACTGGGCAGAAGCATTCAAATCTGGCACGGATGAAGGCCGTAATTTAACGGATGATGACAACTGATTGTGCAAGGTTTTTCTGAACGACAAGTTGAGGTTGTTTTAATGAGGCATGATTACAGGGCTCTGTATTCCTCTCTCTCTCTTGAGCATCTCCACCAAAGAGCCTTGGCCCCCTCGGCAAATGTTGTGTATTATATTTATCACCTTTGAAAAGACAGCAACAAGAGTGGTGATTTTCCAAGAACTACATATGGAATGCATGTCAGTTTTTGTTCTCTTGACTGCCATGTTATGCGGTTTTAAGCTCCCAAGTCCATAAAAGGGGCTTGGTAAAACCATAAGCAAGACCATAAGAAACCACATTTCCCACAGTGCAAAGCATCAAAGACTGATAAAATGTAGCATATTGAAAATGGCCCACTCTTCTCTTGCAGGATAAAGGTAATTGCTTCAAAGGTGTTTGTATGGAGGGGCTGAGCTGACTTCTGGAGGGAATGTCACCATGGCAACAAGCCCAAGACGATGACATTTAGAATCAGAGATAAAACATTAAGCAAGGAATACAGCAAATACAATTACCAAGACCACATTTGTTACTTTGGAGGCCAAAGGCAGGATTCCGATCTTTCGACAGTTAAAAGCGCGGCTGCAGGATGCAGAGCTGGCGTTTTTGCTTAACGGCCTTTCAAAGTGTCTCGATTTCATCAAAGCCCCGCTCTGAGTCTGTGAACGGCTTGCTGGGAGCCAAGTTGATTTTCTGCCTTTGACTTTTAGAGGACCTTGAGAAGGCTGCAGTCACACTTTAGCAATAGGTTTCCTCCCGAGGCTAGTCTCTGCGCAGTCCCTGGGAACAGCTCCGTGAATTGCTGTTCACCCTGAAGGACCGCAGATGAGAAAATCACACTAACCCAAGACAAAAGACACGGGACAACATTTACATTAGACACTCGCATGCGACATATTGCCAGAGGGTTCTTCTTACCAGTATGTTTTACTGTTTATACAAAGGGAACAACAAAACCTTGTATCATGTGGGTTTTTTTGTGTGTGTTAGAGATCTTGGATATATAAAAAAAAACATCTATTAGTCCCTGCAGTAATTGTAATGCAGCACACCAAAGAAGTCTGACGTGAAAGGAATGGAATAAGACTGACATCACGAGGTCTATTATATCTTAATGGCTGATGTTGTCAGCAACAACAATGAAAGATGGATGATTGCGCTGTGACATCTAGTGGTAACCAGTTGATTGATGGCCTGTCAAACTGGGGATTTCTCATAGCCTACCCAGTTCATGTACGTAAGCCATCAGACATGTATTGGCATTATTGATTAGCACATACGCCAGAAATATTAAAACCATCATCCACCCAGCACTTGTAATCAAAACTGATGGTAGTCACATTGTTTACTTGCAGCACTATATAATTGATTATCAAATTGATATAAGCTATTAATTGCTATGCATGTATGTTCACTTTTGTTCTGGTTCTGACATTGCATGCACCAACAATCGCTTATAAGTTATCATGTCATGCAAAACCGTGCTATACTTTGTTCTCAAATTGTTAATGTTAACAATGTAAGCAAGCACTGCGTGACTACATAATGTCCTTCCAATATGTATCCTTGTTTTCACATCGGTCCGACTGCAGTCTCTTTTTTTCTGTTGCCACTCCCAAGTCCGAACGAAGTCTTTTGCATTTTACAGCGGGTGAATCTGTTGTCACTGGTGATTGTCGTTTGAATACCTTTCTGTATTCGCCATTAAATTGATAAGTTTAATTACATCAAGTGCTGTGAGAAAAGGCTATAAATGTCCACCTCCAACATCCTCACACGCAACATAGCCTACTTGCCGAGTCTCCATTATGTGTACAGATGTGACGTAATGACGCAAAGACATGTTCGAATCTCTTGCAGAAATCCACCAGTACCACTGGAATTAAAAACAATATTAGAAGATTACCACTTTGAATCGAGCTAAAGCAAGTAGTTAGTTGAGAATAGTGGCTTATTTTGTATAATTTTTACCCCCAAAAAAGCTACGGACTGCAGCTTTAATATCCACTGCATGCCAAATTTAAAGTATGAAAAAACTTCAGTGGTATATTTGAGTAAATGTTATTAGTAACTCTACTTAAGCATCTTTGTAGCTATATTTGTAGTTTTACTAAGTATCAAACGTATTAGCAATTTTTACTCATTACTTGCAGTCAACGGATTGCAGTCAGCGAAGCTTCCGTGCCTTGAAGATTGAAAATGACTTTGGGTGAATTGTAGAGTTTTAGCTTATTTTTTTATGGTTTATTTTACATGCTACTATGTGGTTAATAAAAGGCTTCTGATTATCTCAAATGGAACGGCTCCATACATGAATACAAAGTAAAATGCCAAGGACAAGGCTGCCTGTGGCATACATTAGTAATACCTGCACAGATTGGAAATGGGAGAAACTCACACTCCTATGGTTGGAAACGGTAAGGCATGTTAATTTCCTCTTGTGAGTAATACTTCTTTTTGTGCAGCTAAAAAGATAAGTGAAAAGATTTCGCCTCCCATGGGGGACGTTCTTTCTCAGGATGTTATTTTTGTTAAAATCTCAAAGGCTTGCAGTTAAAGTTTATGAGGGATTGAAAATGGATAATTAGCATTTAAATGATCTAACACTTGTCTTTTTTTCTCCGTCGTGGCTGTCACTGTAACCTTCTGTGATGCGCTCTCATCGGATAGCGCTTATGTTCGTCTGGCTGGGGAGCTGACAGGGTCTGTGACAAAGTTAAGTCTTCTGGTGTGGAGGTTGCCAAAGGGTCATTTCTTATGGACTCGCAAGTTGTTGAGAATAAACTCGATAAGAAATGACCGGGTGTTCAAACACCGAGATCACATGCGAGGTTAAAACCAATTCTTTGCCTGGGGAACGGCAGCGGGGTCACTGCAGGTGTGGATATTCCTGGCAAACAAAGCACATGAAGTGTGAAAATTCGCCGGGTTGCCTGTTTAATTACTCAGGGAACTCATTAAGAAGAGTGGCCTGCTTTTAATATAGGTTAATTAAAATTTTTATTTCCGAATCTTGATAAGGCTGATGTAGTCATCCAAAGACAATAACACAAGCACGCACAAAATAGATAAACATGAACGGCTGGATGAAGAGTATAGGACCGTGGAGGATTAGATGTGGCCGGAGTCTCTCTCTCTCTCTCTCTCTTTAGCTATACTGAAGTAATCTGCTCCATCTTCTCTTCTGCTGGGCTCTGTACCTCACTGATTAACACAATGTCTTAGTGATTGACTGCAGTCATTATTTAAACGGACGTTACCTCACCAGGGAGGTTCAGATTTCTCTCAATCAGCAACTTCTTCACACAATCAGCGACTGTTTCACACCTGGAATTCTCATGTGATGAAAGTACCGATCCACACCAATTATTTCTGCTAATCTGGTGAGGACAAAGCAGGATACACAACTGAGTGGAGTGACTTAAAGGGATTGTTTATCTATGAAAAACTTGTCATTATTCACTACTTTTCATTCTTCCGTGGAACACAAAAGGAGATGTTTTACAGAAAGTTCAAGATGCTCTTTTCCATCTAATGAAAGCAGACAGTGTCCAGATGCTGTCAAACTCTAAAATGAACAAGCACACACCATACGTACATAGTTCGACTGACTCTTTTACTATATACTAGCGGGCCCGGGTTCCAGAATCAAAGTAGTGAGGATGCTTTAGTAAAGTGCAGAAAACATCACGTCTTTTACCAATAATTGGAATAGAATTTCAAAGATATTTTGCAACGAATATTTTTTCTATTAGTCTATTTGTCTAACACCTGTTTTTACTGTTTTAACATGTCATATTCCTGTCCCGTACAGAGTGAATCCAGCATTTGTATATCACTTCCGAACATTTACAACACGCAATTGCTCATCTGCTCTCTTAGCAGCGTGAAAAAACAATCGTTTTATCCAATGGATTATGCTGTAGCCTGGAACGCGACTTAAGACCACTCCCTTAAAATCATTAAAACGCTATCAGTTCATTGCAATCGCACAAATTTTTTTTATAATCCACGAAGCTACCAACAATGCAGAGTAAATTGCTTACATTGTGTCTACACTTTCTTTGTTAAAGGGATAGTTCACCCAAAAATGAAAATTAAGTCATTAATTACTCACCTGTACCAACCCCGTAAGACCTTCGTTCGTCTTCGGAACACAAATGAAGATATTTTTGATCACTGCTACATAGGCTGCCTAAGGGATCGAAACTTGACGGCCCAGAAAGTCAATGAAGAAAATGTTTAAATATTCCATGTGATTACAGTAAGTTTACTTACAATTTCAAGTCTATCAAGCGACGAGAATACTTTTTGTGCAGAAATAAAACAAAAATAACGACTTTATTCGACTATTCCTTTTCTTCCTTCTGAGCCTGAGATGAGAGTTCAAGAGATTTCAACGATGCATGCGTGAAAATTGCGTTATTTTACTACTACTTCTTTCACAATTCTCAGGCATGCGTTGTGGAAATCTCTTGAACTCACCACTACATAGGCAGCCTATGTGGTAGTGATCCACCTATCAAATTCAATCAAAAATATCTCCATTTGTATTACGAAGATGAACGAAGGTCTTACAGGGTTAGTACAGCATTGGGGTGGGTAATTAATGACTTAATTTTCATTTTGGGGTGAACTAACCCTTTAAAGCTATGGTATACGATGTTGTAAATCGGTCAAGAAAGCCTGAGATGGAAGGGAAGTTTTAAAAAACTCATCCCGCCCCTCCACACACACACACACACCCCTCCCCTCTGTGTTACCTAATCCCTGACCTATGTCAAATTTGAGTTCACGTCAACGCAAGACTAGCAACACGTGAAATGTTCTTCTTAGGTTTTGAGTAATTATTATAGCAGCACACAGCGCATATTGTTTAAATTCTGATCGGCTCAAACAGAAATCCGCTAGGCATACTGAAATATATTCAAGCACTTTTAGAAATATAATTACTTTGACCCGTGATCGGCGATGCTAAACGGCAGCATGAGCAAGTTGTCAAACTGATAAAAAGCTATGTAACACACGTCACAACATAAAAGTAAAAATAAATGTTTACCTGCTCAACAAAAAGTAAGCCGTGGTCGGTTTTCAGTGCCAGATCTCCCTGAAGCTTCCTCCAAAGGTCAATGTTGGACCCTATATTTATCCTACTTTAAGTCCGTCATCACATTTTGTTTTTTTTTTAATCTCCGCTCTTTCCTCCACATACTTTCTCTTTCGTCCAAACTTTAAAGCAGGGGCAAGCAGGGGCTGCTTGCTGCTGTCATTTATATTTTTACCCATTGCTTTATACAGTGCTGATATGACGCTACTTAGCTAGCTACCATAGACTGTCTGTCAGCTGCACTTGCTCGTGTAAGTCAGTATTGTGGTGGAGATTTTGTCTATTATTACTGGGTATGTTAGACAAGGTCGAAGTTTTCATAGTACAGATTGGGGGTAACACGAAGGCAGGGTGGGGAGTCGCAATAGTGTGCACTCGGCGCGTGCGAGGCAGATCTGGCTGGGCTCGCGCTGCTCATATCGTTACTTATGATCTGTGCTTTGCCGTAACGAGTGATCTTTGAACTAAAGAAGTCTTGTTAACTTGTGTTTGTGTGTCATATGAATAATATATGTGCACTATACATGGAATCAGAGTGCCTATTTTGTGTAGTAAATGGAAAATCTCCACAGCAAAAGGCCAACCACTACATGCATAAGGTTTGTTTTATTATTTTATTTTTACAGTTTGTTTATTACTTACTATATACCTGAGCATTCAGTATTGTGCAATATAGCATACAGAAGGTGATGGAATTTTTTTTTTTTTTTTTTTTGGTGGAAATTTTGAGTTTTGATATCTCAGCTCCG
>JAOTRC010000014.1:13248669-13263679 GCA_027497675.1 Cyprinella lutrensis | reverse complement strand
GGATGTGGTGGAACGGGAGCTTCGTGCCCTGGATGTGCATTCCACAAATCTCCATCAACTGCAAGATGCTATCCTATGGGCCAACATTTCGAAAGAATGCTTTCAGCACCTTGTTGAATCAATGCCACATAGAATTAAGGCAGTTCTGAAGGTCACACACAGTATTAGTATGGTGTTCCTAATAATCCTTTAGGTGAGTATATGCAATGTATAGTTAAAAAACACTGAAAAACATTTATTGTTGATCAAAGTCATAAAACCTACCAAAATGCTTCCGTGGTGTCCAGGTGCCATTTGTTCGACGGTGAGAGAGAATCTGAAGCATTGCTGAGGGCAGAGTCTTCCAATTAACGAACTCCAGAAAGAAATTAAGCACTCTGTTCTCACCTTCTTCAAGCCTGTACCCAATTAGACCATAACAGGCAGAAGAGAGGAGCTTAACACAGTGGTTTTGAACTCCGATGTTAATAAAGCACAATTATTTATTAAAAGCCATGCATGGTGAACCCACTCATGATTAAAATAAAAAAAGTGACAACAATCGCAATTATTGCTTACATTTTGTCCTGCAGGAGCAGCATGGGGTCCATTCCTGCTTTGAGCAGCAGGGGGAGCCAAAAAGAGGCGCTCTGCAGCTCAGCAAGGGCTCTATTGGCCAGCTCTCCGAGTCGGTCACCCTGAGGGAGCCCAGCGTGCTCCAAGATCAAGGGCAGGTGCTCTGGTACATGGCCTTGTAACGCAAAGGCATATATGCCCATGCTCACATGAGCCCCCGCCGCCAAGAGCATCAACGTGATTTCACGAGTCTGGTGACACTCGCTGTCCAAACTGAGAGACAAATGAGGGTTGAAGTCATACTGTCCAACTGATTGTGTTTAAAATGAAAAGCAAGACATGAGTGTACATCTATGTCATACTTCCAAGAGTTGCACCACAGAGCCATGTCTAAAGGGCAGCTGTATCCAAACTGTCGACAGCTCTGGGCGTCTGGACTGTAGCCCTTCTTTAGCAAGACCCGAAGGCTGTCCGCTTGTCCGCTAAGTACTGCCAAGTAAACTGGACTGACCTTTCCTTCTCCCCGGTCACATTCTCGCTTCGTAACTGGAATCAGCTTCTCTAAAATACTACACAGACAGACAAGAGATGAGCGGCCAAATTAATCCAGTGTAGCAAAAATGATTTCATAAAAGGCCAAAGTTACGCTCTCATTTAAAAAGTACAAAAGGTTAGCTTTCCAATGTTATTTATATTATACTAAGTAAATGTCACATTGTGGATTGTTTTTTGAAATGAGGTCTCCGTAAGCTGTAAACAGACACCGTATGTAATTGACCAAAGCTGCCGTACCTTAGCCGACTAAACTGGGCCGCAGCGTGGATGGGTAGCTGCCAGCAGTCCTCATTGCAGTACAGGTTAGGGTCAGCTCCATGGGCCAGTAAAACCTCCACACACCGTACATGGCCCTCCTGAGCGGCAATGAGCAGCGGTGTGGCCAGATCGTTTGCTTGGCAGTTCACGTTCGCCCCTGAAAATGACAACCTGTGCTTAGGCACACTTCCTGATTTTGCTAAGTTGCGTAGTCACGATCCTGGGTCAACATATTTTGTTGTTCTGAAAATGTAATCATAACCATAACTATATCCCTATCTCTAAACATACCATAAGTTATCCCTAAAATCAGAGGAAAATGATAGGTGAATAAAAATGATGTAGAAGCCCCGTACCCTTAGCCTGACATCATCATACTCATAATCTAGTCAGAATGAGAGTCTGATACTGCTCCATTGGTCTGTGATTATGGGGCATTTCAACCGAACCAGGAAAGAAAATGCCCCTGCACTCAATTGGATCAACAAATGTCTTGATCGCGGTTCTCTGTTCCTCTTTTAAAATGAATGCGCTGTCTACATCATCTAAGAGTAGATGGCTAAATCTACACATCTAAATTGTCCAGCGGCAGCCAATCTTTGTTGTAAACGAATTCAACCCAAGCGCTCGACTAGGATGATTACTTTACTTTTGACCAGCTATCCATCATAGTATAAACCCCACCCTGACAATTTGATTGGTCCGAACAGCTTTGGTTCGGGCATATTTGCTTCACGGTTAAATCCAGACCGAACTTCCCACTCTCAAATGTTGTGGGCGGGGCTAAATTTGGCTGGCATCCAGGCTACCAAACCCTGGTTGTAAGCCTAAACCTGACAAACTAATCTTCTCCCTCAAATCTGACTGGTTGATTGGAATGTCGTTCCAAGAACAACAGAAATGTTGATCCAAGAACAACAGAGATGTTGATCCAAGAACATGTAATTGGTGAAATCAGGTTCTACTGCTATGTCGTTTCAGGAATAACAAAGATGTTAATCCAGGGGCGTGTTGTGCTTGGTGTGGCTTTCTTTTTTTAATTTCTAAACCATTTAAAGTTGCATTCCGGCATTTTTCCTCTTTGTCGACTCATCTCTGTTCGAAATCTGGAATTGCAGTCATTCGTGGAATTATCAACTTTACGCAAGTTGTACTTCCACGCCCACAACACACCACAGCTTGACGGATGTCTTGAGGAAGATCATGCCACAATGCTAAAAGACCTGAGTCCCATGGTTACCACACTATTGAAAATGCCAAATAAGATACAGCCCCACCTAACATATTTTATCATCTTTTTTCTGTAGCCACTCCGAAGTCTTTTGCATTTTACAGTGGGTGAAATGGTTTCAATCTGTTGTGATCCTTTCTGGATCTGCCATCAAATTGATAAGTTTATAGAGAAAAGGTTATAAATCGCATTCTCACACGCAATATAGCCTGCTTGCCAAGACTCCTCATGTGTACAGATGTGACGTAATGACGCAAAGACATGCTTCAATCTCCCGCGGAAATCCAACATTTTTACCGCTTTGAATCGAGCTAAGGCAAGCAGATAGTTTTGAACACTGGCTGGTAATGTATTTTCTCAAATATGTATGTTGGATCATTTATAACCCAAAAAAGCTAGGGACTGCATAAGTATAAGAGTGAATAAGGGTAGTTCACCATAACGAAAAACATAGTTCATGTCAAGTTCTTAGAAAAACTCGTAAGAATGTACTCTTTGTATTAATGGTGGTTTCAAATGACTTCTATATGATTTAAGATAATTTGATTACTCTAAAATGGCAAGTAAAACAATTTCCCCACACATTTTACAAAACATGGTAAATAAGTTGGCAATTAAGATTAGTTAAATGTGATTTACTGTCAGCCAAAAGTTTCATGTAAACAAAATCCATGCATGAATAAAATAACCAATGAACAGAATAAGAACAATAAATGAATATAAATAATCATATGCAGAGAGCATGTATGGCTGGTCAAGGCTTAGCCTCCCCCTGGCCAAGGATTTGAGACTTCTCTGTCTATTGCTGCTTTTGATAGACCAGTTTGATATTTGCTACCAGCGATGATGGGTTTTGTGAGCAGAGTCTATCAGGTGACAGAAAATAACAGTTCTGCAGTAGCAGGGAGCCACAGAATAAAAGAAAGGGTTTATGTCCCTCAGAATAGAGATATAAACTCAAAATTGCAAGTTATAAAGTCAGTATTTGGAGGCATTCAACTTTCAACTGTGACAAAAAAAAGTCAGAATTGTGAGAAACAGAAAAAATTATAGTTTAAAAGTTACCCATGTAAAATATTATTTTAATGCTGGAACTGGCTAATACAGCAATAATAAAAATAACAGTATTCTATAAAAAATACCAACTTTTATTGTGCTACCAATATGCTGACATAATCTGAAATAGAAATGTTTTGTAATATTATAAATCTTCTATCTTTCACTTTTAATCAATTAAATGCATCCTTGCTGAATGGAAGTATAAAGCTATTTAATTTTTTAAATAAATATTAATAAGCAGTAAAGCAAGCAGCAAAGCAAGCAAACTTTTAATGAGGCTTTTTTCCCACTATGAAGACATTTTTGACATGATACTTTTTTTTTTCTTTATACCACCCCTCCCTCACCTCACAAAATGTGTGAACATGAATTTTAATTAAGAAACTAAAAATGTGCTCATCATGTATTCAAGTCTCTGTATTAGGCCTACATTTTTACTGCAATCATTGAATACATTCATAGATCTGAAAAATTTCTCTTTCTTTTTTTTTTTTAATTTACCCTTACATCAAACTGCTTATCTGTCTCAGGAGTATGTATCACTGTAAATAGCATGGTGGATACAGTAGTGATAGCTCTAATGTTGCAAGAGTTGACACTGAACATTGACTAAAGCATTGTACAAAGAGAAGCACATGACTGGCTATATGCAGTTCATACTTCATACAGGATTAATCATTAAAGAAGTGTTCTCACCGGCATTTGCAAGAATCTCCAAGCATTGGTGATGTCCATATTGTGCAGCAACAAATAATGGTGTGATCCCATAGTCATCCACTGCCTCCAGAGAGCATGTGCTCACCAGGAACCTCACAATCTCAGTATGGCCCTGGAAGTGTTATTTACAGATATTTATTTATTCAACTTCTTGATGAAAGATTTTGATAACTGCCTCAGATGTAGGATTTAAAAGCTTGCTTTGATTAAACAGACACAATGGCCCTGGGCTTTCATTTTTTTGAAGTTTAATTAAACATTTAGCCTAGAAATATAAAACTTTTTAATAAAGGAATAAAAGAGTAATAACAAGCAACATAACTAATAATTTGATGCTTTAAATAGGTAGTTGTTTTTTTTTTTTTTATTAACAATTTGCTCATAAGCCCTTACACTTTGCTTCAACCAAATTGCCTTCGGGACATGAATAAAGAAGAACTGAACTGAACTTAACGGTCAGTAAGAAGAGAGGCAGAACTTTTATATATAAGGTAGGCGAATGTAGTATTTGTGCAAGTTTCCAAAACTTAAAAGCTTCATAAATCATAAATTAGAGTTGTAGCTTAAAGCTCTAACCTTGTAAACAGCTTGATGGAGACAAGACCAGCCTGACACAGAGTGAGTACCATTGGCTTCTGCTCCATATCGCACTAGCAGCTCCACAACACTTTTGTACCCACCATCTACAGCTAGAGAATAAAAAGTGTATATATGTTATTCGATCTACGTCATCAATGGTCGCGGTGGCCATGTTGTTGATATAGAAACCACGACAAGGGTTAGGGTTACCAATTGTCAGAAAACAGGAGTTGAGAGAATTGTGGATAGCAAGGATAAATAGGCTAAACTTTTACCCACAGCAAATTTTACCACATGTAGGCTAACGTTACAGTTTTTAGATATCTTAACGTTACCTCACATATGGTTACCTGTAAGCAGTGGCTAAAACTGCTCCTACAAATAGAAAAAAAAAGCTGCCATAAAAAATTAAATTAGGATTAATACGATATTGTCCTTCGTGGGCTTAAGTTAGCCAGATCCCCAAAACACAGTTTATACCTACACAGAGTTTTCAGGCATTATCAGACATCAGTATCATGCAATAATATCAATTAGGCTAATGTTAGTCCCTCAACTTAAATCTGCGTGGAGCTAGTTAGGGCCAGGACAGTTGTCATGTCAACAATATGGCCGTGGTTAGCTACTTCCGGTGTTTAATAATAAGGTATATAACAAGAAACCAAAGAGAGAAAATACACATGGTAAACATGATCCGAGGTAATTTTGGGTTTACCTGCAAAGAGGGGGCAGGAGAGATCATTGGTTGTCCTGTTAATGTCCGCACCACCTTTGATTAGCCACTTCACTGCCCGGATGTGTCCATTCCTCGAAGCAAAGTAAACCGGAGTCTCTGAGTTATGAGTCAAAGTGTTGACATAATCTTCACAATTCACTAAAAGAGGAACATTGATGTACAATTAATGACCTGCACATTAAAGAAAACATCTTGAACAGTTTAATAATTATACATTATAGTGTGTCAAAAGAGCTCTGATAGTTGGTCTTCAGGGGACAGTTCTTGTAACTGAATCTGAATATGTGCATATTTTAAAATCACATGAATGAGATTTGAAAGCTACCTTGCCATAAAACCAGTACTTAAACAGCACTGGAACTGAAAACTAACTGGAACTATTGTTTTGTCTTTTGGATTATGTTTTGTTGTTGTTTTGTGTGTAATTCTAGCCATCATCAACCATTTGTCATGGTTTTTGCCACCAAAATATTAAATGTAGGCTTGCGGTATGTTCTGGCAATATTGAAAACTACTAGAATGGAATTACTATGAGAGTTGTTTACATGAAAAAGCAGTTGTAAGCAGGGCTATTTCATGCTATAGGTCAACAAATTATATTGTTGCATAAGTTCCTTTTTTTTTTCATTTCAATATTCTTGACATACCACACAAAATTCTAAACTAAAGAGTCAAGACACTGGTCAAAAACGCTTTTTCGTTTTTTCATTAAAACGGTTTAATTTATACATATTTACAACATTCATATAAAAAAAATCTTTATAACGGTTCATGAACAGATTAAAACACACAAAACATTAATAAATAAAAAGTTGTATACAATGTACACATTGTATATTTTTTATGACAAATACAACAACTCAAAGCAGTGGGCATGATAAATGCAAAGGGTCATTTAAAAAAAATTGTCCTGAAAGTCTATATCACAGTACTGATATATTTTTTAAACTTTATACAGTATATATCAGAATATACAGTTCTTGAAGTGTTTGAAAATATCTGATGGAAATATCTCAGATGTTGACTTTATGTGGAGTGTTGAGAGAGAAAAAAATGGAGATTTAAGAAAAATATCTGTATTTAAAACATTATAATGTAAAATAACTAGCCTCTGGGCCAAATGACCACACGGATTTGACTTAAATCTAAAGAGAAACTTTAATATTATACTTTTTTTTTTTACACAAATGCATCGCTTCACTTCAGAAGGCATTTATTAACCCCCCAGAGTAGTGTGGAGTGGAGCACTTTTGTCATGGATAGATCATAGACTGTAAAAAAATGGGATAGTTAGTTTATGGACTTTCAAAACAAAAACAACCATTGTCATACACCTATAATGTCTTAAGTGTGAGTATAGAAATCTATACTATATAGGGCTAATTTAATTTTTTAGTTGAACTATCCCTTTGAAGGTATAGTTTACAAAAAAATTATAACTGTCATCACTTCCTCACCCTCATGTTGTTGAAATATCGAATGTCTAACGAATGTCCAACATAACCACTAACTTATGCGTTACATAACCGCACCGCCCATCCCTTCATTGCATAAACAAGCAACTATTTGATTGTTCATAATGCATCTTTACTCAGCTGATTTAAGGCGGCTGAGAGCCTGCTCAAAATTCTGAGTGTGAAAAACGTAATGTTGCCTAAAAGCCAGACTAAACTCTGTCTGCTCTGGCCCACATCATTAGGCCCTAGTATAAAATACTATTAAAAAGGCTACGTAAATGCATTTATGCCACATATAAGCACCATTAAACAGTCTGCGTAAAGATACCTAATTGGCACTTCAGAAGCGACTTAATGTGCAAGTTAACAGTTAACGTTAAGCTCTTACCGGGTGCATGGAGGAGCAGCCGCACACACTCCGCTGATCCAGCCGCCGCTGCTTCATGCAGGGCGTTCCAGCCCCGGTTATCTTTCACGTCCACCGCGAAGCCTCTCTGGATGAGCTTCTGCACCCGCCGACCATTCCCCTCCCGGGCTGCCAGCGCGACGGCAGAGCAGGTGTCTCCATAGCACTCCGTGAAGTCCATCGATTTTTCCCTCCGCACACTAACTTTACCCCTCAAATATACTGAAATAGTTCATGCTAACGTTATATCATTAACACAAAGTGGCTCGTCTTAGCCGAGTGCACGTTGACATTTCCAGGTCTTGAATTACACCTACCTTATACTGCAGTGCCACAGGTTTTATCTAGCTATATAACAGTGAAGTCAAGTGCACACTAGGTTAACGTTACATGATAAGCAGGGCAGATACCGGTGTTTTTATTGCAAAATAACGATTTAACCACTTCAAGTATGCTTTTAGTCTAGTTTATCTCCCCACTTTGAATCTTTAAGATGTCCACAAGACAACAAAAATATAAGTGAAATCATTTTGTGGTTCTAAACATCTGTAACATATAAATTAATAATGACTGATTCCACAAGCCAGACCGGATAAATTTAACGGAACTTCCGGCGATGCTGTTTTCTGATTGGCTGATTCAGCGCTCCGGCTAGAAGAGACAGTTGTTACATGGTTACTTTGCGTTCCGTCTATAAATAATTATAATAATATACTTATTATATTATATTAATATATTATATATCGAGAGTTTAGTATTGGACACAGGTTAGGCCTACTAGGTCTACATAGTAAGTTTACTATAAAGGTGTTATTAACTGATTTGCTACAGACAGATGGAAATGAATGAGGAGAAATTTGTTTGTAAATAAAAGGTTATTTTAACCTTTCAGATAAAGGTTAAAAATAAATAGATAGATGAAAAAAATATGGACAAAGCGGGTAGGACATGAAAAGTTTGTTATGGACTTCTTCCTACTCCTTTTTGAACATGGGAATTTCTAATTTGAACCACTTACAATCATTTTGGAAGATTGTGCTGAGAAGTACATGAATTTATGTAGCAGATATATTAATTTTATATATGTATGCATGTTTGTATATATGTCGTTTTGTATTCTTGTTTGTTTTTACATGTTCAAAATAAAGTATAAAAACAAAAAAAAAGAATTATTTCGTGATTTATTTAGTATTGTATTTTTTTACAGCTCTCTATATTTTAAAAAACATAGCTTAATGGATCAATAATCCATCACAACAGCTATTGTTACTAGCTAAAAATTCGAAAATGACTACTACAGTAGCAGCTACTGTATTAAATATTTTGGTGGATATTCTGATTACCGTGGTGATTTATTTTAAAATAAATAAACTGGCTTTTATTTTGAAAAATTGAAATCTCCCATTATCCAGCTAACACAGTCTATGGTTTATAGCTTCAACTAATGGCGTACAGATTTTAACTTAGATTTTTTATTCTTTTACTGTCTATGATTTTAACGCTGTTTTATGACAGGTTGTAAATTAGACGTCAAACGACGTCAAGGGAGGAAACTTGATGCCAGGTATATTCGGCTAGAACTGTATGCCCCTGCCAAGTATGTTTCTTTTGTAATCTTCAGTGATACAAAACAACTAACAACAGTTAACGATATGCCAACCCTGTCAACACACCTAACTCAGTGGCACGCACACAGGTCCTAAAAAACACGTCCATCCACATATAAGTTGAGCCTGTACAGCATGTGTTTAGCAGACACACCGTGAGCAGGCAGCAGCAAAGATGTGGGTTTTTGGTTACGGATCTTTGATTTGGAAAGTTGACTTTCCTTACGCGGAGAAACGAGTGGGTTTCGTCAAAGGTTTTAGTCGCAGGTTCTGGCAGGGAAGCACGGATCATCGCGGGGTGCCTGGAAAGGTATGGACCCGATATTCCCTATCAAAGTCATCCGAATTGATCAATAGCAGGTGTCCAGTCGTAGTGACCTTTTAAGGATGACAGAGCACTTAACACAGGGCGATTAACACTTTTATTTCTTATTGATTTCATTTCAGCCTGGGCGAGTGGTGACATTAATAGAAGATCCCGAGGTAATGAAATACTGCTAACGTTACCTTTATACTGCCGAACTGAAGCCAATAAAATGCCGACATTCTACTTTTTTTGACCCATCACCCATGACGTGTTTTTTTCTATTGCACTGGAGACATTAGATATTTGATTAACATTATCCAATAGTAAAATTACATTAAAATTACAATTTATGTAGTTAATTCCTTAGCATTAAAATGCATCCAGTGCTGGGATGATTACTTCAATATTGCAGTCCATTACTGAATGCAAATTAGCCTACAAATTTTACAAATTTTAGTTAGTAACTATAACATTACACATTTCAGGTAGTTTAATCAGACTACTTTTAGATTACTTTGTAAATTACTTGTTTATAACATTGTTTTGAATTTTGAAACATTAAAATATGTCACAGTTTACCAAATTGGGGTTTGGGAATGAATCCTAGTTATTTATTTTACCCTAGTTGAATAAATAAACGGTTGTAAAATCAAAATAAAAAAACCCTAACTAAAAAAAATAATACAATATTTTATTTGTTTATAAATGCCGAGTGGCCTCTCAATTTTCAATGCATTTATAGGCACATGACTTGTTGGTCCGTGTGCCATTCCATAAAAACCGGCAGACTTTCTCAACATAAGCAGTAGGCTTTTTTAGAAAGGGTATTAGAAAAATAATAATGGAGTCAATAAATTCTTTATATTTACAAATTGACATTATATTACTAAGTAATCTTGTAATCAATAAAAAAGTTACTGTAGTCTGAATATTTAAAAAAAAATACTTGACTATTTTAAAATGCAATATAATCTAATTACAAGTATTTAATCAGTACTGACTGCATCTAGTTTTAAAAGCCAATACAGATCGTTATCCCACCTTAAATGGTGTGTAAATGCAGTTTTTTTTTAATACAATGAATATCAGTAGTATATTTTTTCATTAATGTTCTTTGGAACATTACAAATTATTTGTGCATCATGTAGTATTATTTTAATGACATTTAAGTAAATACATTAAAGTAATGGCATGCTTTCTCACCCAATGTGTTTACTTTTGTTCTTATTTTGATTTCATTCTTTTTAAATAGTTTTACTTTTGACCACCTGAGGTTGACAATGAACATCTGAGATTTAAACGCACACTTCCACTTACTGTTTATTTAAAAACATAAATATTTAAAAGTTTCCGACCCCGTTTTGTACCATTTTCAAGTGCCTTTTTTAAAAATATACCTGTAATATTATCATTTAATGATAGCATTAGCTATACATGCATTTCATTTACATTTAATTCATTTACACGAATATTCCAAATTGTGTTCGTTCACTCTCCTCTTTTTTGTAGGGATGCGTATGGGGTGTTGCTTATAAGTTGCCACCAGGCCGAGAAAAGGAAGTGAAAGAGTATCTCGACTACAGAGAAAAGGGCGGGTATGGGGTGATCACAGTTACATTTCATCCAAAAGATGAAGAACACCAACCAATGCAGGACACATTGCTCTACATCGGATCCCATAACAACCCAAATTACCTTGGCCCAGCGCCTTTGGAGACAATTGCTCAGCAGATTGTGAAGTCTGTTGGTCCCAGTGGCAAAAATTCAGATTACCTCTTTGAGCTTGCCAATGCCCTCAGGCAACTAGTTCCCGATGACTTCGATGATCACCTGTTCTCTTTGGAGCGCCTTGTGAAGGAGCTGCAGGAGCAGGAGATGGAGTGATCTGCCATTGTCTATGTTGTCCTTAATCGTCTGAAAAACTCAGGAATTTAGTTAATTTTCCCTTATTTATCATGACAGCTGATGCGAACTAAACCATTACATGGTAAAGTATCAGATAACCAGTACTTTTCTGTTCTTTAATTAGAATTATCCAAGGCAGTCACTTTACTGAACACTTGATTTTATGACATGACGTTTCGCATTATTTGTCTTTTGTGTTGAACATTGAGACACATATCAGGTACTTAAATGGATTTCAGTGTATGCTCTTATATTTATGTCATTGCGTCCATGAAAATTCAAAATAAGTTAGTATTCTGCTGAGGAAACTTCAAATATATTACAAAGCCATTTCTTATTCATTTCTAAAGTTCCTTACATTTAAACAAACCAAGGATGGGTGAATCTCATGAACATGTTTGTCACTTAAAAAAAAACTACATTATATATATGTGAGTGTGTGTGTAATTTATGAATTTGAAAACATGAAACATTTTCTTGACACTATTAAGAATTATTATTGCTTTGTGTAACATTATTTGAATGGCATTTCAGTTATGGTTTCCTATACCAAAATCACATTAACATGCTAGTCATTTTTAATGTAACATGGGAAATTTTTTCTGGTATGTGTGGATTCATTGTACTTATGATTAGAAAAGTAGTGGGGGGAAAAAAAACCTCAATTTTGTTTTTCCTTTATGAAAACTACCATTGGCTGGTTTCACAGACAATGAGGTGTTTCTTATAAGTTACCATCAGGCCGAGAAAAGGAAGTAAAAGAGTATCTCGACTACTGAAAAAATCCAAGACTAAAATTCATGTTTGGGCTGTTTTAACTCAACTTATAATGTACAATACATAATATAATACATATTAACTTATAATATATATCAGTGTCATTTTTTCTTCTTCTAAGGTCTGTTAATAAAATTGTATTATTTTATTTAATTATTTAGTTAACTAATTTAACTAAGGTCTACCAGGCCTACATGGTGAAAACTTTTTGGAATGTTTCAAACAGAATTTATGAGATTCACCTAAATAAATCAATTTATTTATTAAGGATACTTTGTCTGAATAGTTACAACTGCACTCTTCCACATGTCTGTTGTTGTCTTTCCTGAATTTACTACAATGGTCCAAATGCTAATGTCTCCAAGAGTTTTTTGTTTACAATAATTATACTAGATAATAAGGACTTTGACTTTGCGAGACCCAGCTAAAAAGAAAAAAAAAAAAAGAAAAAGTAGCAATATTGTGGGGAAAAACAAGGTTTGCATTTTTAATTTATTAAAAACAATAACTCATTTATTGGCCTTGAGAGTAAAATGAAGCAAACATCTAAAAAAAAAAGAAGAAAAATCACTGCAGTTTTGGCACTAAGCTAAATAATGTTTCTGTTATGTACACTCCCAAATGTAAAAATGAACTAACCATGGTAGAACCCGAAGACCTTCTTGGCTCTGGGTGTGACTCAGACAACAGATCTTAAGCGGTTTTGTACTGAGGGTGGAGTGAATTGTGACAGAAGAACAAAAACAATCCTGGAATCCGTCACTTGCCAATTAGTAATGTCTCAAAACATCATCACGCCGCCATAATTTGGTCAAACTACAAACAAGCACACTCAAACCAACATGCATGCCTTCCACGCCGCCTTCCACAAACAATTCTCACACTAAATCTGGTCAGGCCGTTCTCGCTAGAAGACGCGTCATTCGTTTATGCATAGGTAAATGCGTACGTACAATACACAAATGCATACATACACATATGAATACACAAACACATAGGACAAAACAAAACCCTGTTGTGATGGCAAGTGAGCAGAGAGATACAGGACAATGCCAAAGCTACCTTCCTACAATAACGTCACAGTACTCAGACTTGCATCCTCATGTAATGATTAAAAAAAATAGGAAGGCTCAGCCCCAAAATATACTTCATCAACTTACTGATGCCAGTCTAGCGTAGTGCAACAACAGCCAAAGAGGTGCATGCCGCATCCGAATACCACAAAGAAAAGATGCTGTTTCTATGTCACTCAACCGAGAATCACATGCTCCTAGCTGTAAAAGGTTTAAGAAGAAAAAACAAAATGCTAAACGATGAAAAATATCTCAGTGTAATGGGGGAAACTGGTATTGACAATTCTAAACATGCTCGGATCACTGAGAACCACAAGTCAAGAGAGCATGATGGGGGCTTTGGAGTTTGATTTATGGGGAACCCATAGGCATTCTGTCCTTCATCACACTTTTAATGTCAACACAAGATTATTCGGGGGGGAATCATCTATCTGTACAACAATATTACAGACTGCAGGCAGTACATCCCTGCGCTGGTAAACCTTAAATATTAAGTATAGTTGAAATGCAAAAATATGGGCTAGATATATACATACAAACAGTACGTACAGAGTATATTTCTAAATAGTTGAATCGCTCGCTTTGTGTATGTGTCCTCCATTGACTCCTTCATGCCTATACGTGCCTCCTGCCCTCCTCTTATCATACTCATGGTTTAGTGGGCTCCAGGGTCTGGGTTCGAGAGGTTTTGCTACAGATGCTGAGATCCTGAGCATCGGTGTCCTCCCGTCACATCCCCATGAATGCAGAACATATTTCATTTGAATATAAAGTAAAAAAAAAACAAAAAAACTAAAACCTGCAGAAACATTGTTTCAACCTGAAAAGAAGCATAAAAGATGATCAGGTCGCAATCACAGCTTTTATAGACTAAAACAGCTTTCATTAATGAGTTACTTTGGCAACAGTCCAAATCAGTATGGCTGTGTTTTAAATCCTAGTGAGCTGCCAACCGTGACAGCATTTGTTGTGCATCATAGGATTAACTCAAATGAGCGTCTTTGTGACATACCCAATCTATGCATAGTAGCAAGGTGACACGAGAAGGTCTGTGAGCACCACGAGCTGGTCATCCGTGAACTGCTGCTTGTGCTCCAGCCAGTTGTCGTGATGAGTGCGGCGGAAATTAGACAGAGTCTTTTTCACAGTCATCTAAATCAGGTGGAGAGAGGCTTGTATTGATTTTTGTTAGATTTAATGGGCTCTAAGAGCGAAGCGCACAAGAGGGAGACAGAAACCAATTGTGTTTGTGTGTAGTGACGAGCCGTGTACCTCGATAGGCTGTGTGTCGTTGAGGTGCGCGCTGAGGTCCATGAGGAGCTGAGGCATCCAGGTCGGGACATCATACGGGCTGGATAAGATGCAAGCGCTGAGTCCCAGCACTCCAGCGTGACGCCGCACCAGATCTGAGGAAAGAGAAACATCTTTTGTTTTATTTTCTTTTATTCAGCAAGGACACATTTAATTGACCAAAAGTGACAGTAAAGATTTTTACTTTATATTTCTTATACAAATAAATGCTGTTTAGGGCTGTCAAACGATTAATCGTGATTAATCGCATCCAAAATAAAATTTTGTGTTTACATAGCATATGTGGGTGCACTATGCATACCGGTAATTATTTAGTGTGTGTGTGTGTATGAAGAGTAAAGATGCAAAAGCTTCTAAATGCCATTTGAAATTTTCTTCTAAAATGACCATTTTTATCAACCTTGTATATTTAAGTTCAGTAATTTCACTTAAATGACAATTAATAGGTAATCTTCATTGCCATTTAAGTGAAATTAC
>JAOTRC010000014.1:13227206-13241258 GCA_027497675.1 Cyprinella lutrensis | reverse complement strand
GACAGTGGAAACGCAAATAATTGCGTACCGAACCGAACTGTACCGTACCGTACCACTCAGTGGAAACGAGCCATTATATGTCTGGCACGGCTGAAGCCTCACCTCACGTAGCACCTCTAGTACCAGAGGGATCTGCTGAGGATAGAGGAGACCCTGAGACACGAGGGACAGACACGTCTTTGCATCTCTCTTCAGCTCATCATAGCTGTCATCGTTTTCTACGGGAGCGATCTGCAGATGGCACAGAGTGAAAGTCAGCATTCCACTTAAAAGCACTCCACACAAATGGATAAAAGATGAGCATACGCCAAGATAGAGAGAGTGTTCGAAACCTTAAATAGCAAGGGGAGCAGCTGTAACTGCTGAGGTACTGGCGTAGAGAAGGAGCGCCCCGCACTGGCCATCAGCCACTTCAGAACTGTTTTGAAGAGTTTAATGGCCTGTGTCCTCTCGTCCTGCTCTCCCACTCCATTCTCTTCAACCACGTGGTTCTGAATCTCTTCGTCCCCCTCAATCAGGGGCTTCAGCTTAGACAAGATCCTTTCGGTAAAGTCAGCGATGTGTGGGGACTTGGTAGGCAGAGTACATGGCAGGTTGACATCAATCATGAAAATGTACGTCAGCACACTGCGAGTAAAGAAATCATGACAAAAAAGAATCAGTGGGACTGCTAGTATATTTTTTATATAACAGGGGCGGCTCTAACCGCAGACCTACCTGCCGATGCGCTCTCTCACATTCTTATAAACCTGAGTGAGTTTAGGCTCCAGGTAACTAAGCAATCTGTGTAGCAGCTCTGGGACCCTCCACTCCTGCTGTGCCAGACCACCCTGCAGCACATATAGATGGCTACGAGAGACAAATCAGGGTAAATATCAGGGTTGCATTTAAAGTATGAATGGTGTCAGAACTGGCCCGTGAAACTATACACAATAAACACTTACCAGGCATCTACAAATGATCCACCTTCCCCGCTGAGAGGACACTCCATCAGCATCTCGAGAAGCCAGTGGAGCTTTCGTGGATCTCGGCTCTCCTGAAAACATCAAACACCAACAGTTGTAGCTTCTATATCAATTAAAGAATCACATAAATTGCTTTATATGTACTTGAGAGAGAAAGAGGGGACAGTAATTGTGTGATATACATGTGTATAAATATATATATATATGCACACACACAACAAATGAATAATCAGTTGTTTTATTTTAATATGCACAGTACTGTGCAAAAGTCTTAGGCATGATATCTTCACAAAAACAGAAATAGATTTGAGCCAGTTATTTATTATTTTTGCTGTAGTGTGTCAGGGAATATCAATTTACATTTCCAACAATTCAATTGTTTGCCATTAACAGTAATAATCCAGAGAAATTTTTTTCTGAATGTGTTTGACCACAGCCAGCGCTCCACACAGAGATCTGATGTCACCATCCTCAAGTCTGTCTGTGCTCACATGAAGAAACAGAAAAAAATGAGACAGACTATTATCCAAAATAACTGTGGCAACGTCTCCAAGAGACTTGAAGAAACCTTACCGGCTGTTGTCAGACTCCTTGTCCATACAAGAATGACTCGCTGGATTATTACAATAAATGGCAAATGGAAATGTAAACTGATATTTCCTAATGACACACAACAGCAAAATATATAAATAACTGGCTTAAAAACATTTTTTTTGGTCATATGCATAAATACATACATGTATGCATGCATTTATTTGACCAAAAATAGAGTAAAAACAGTAATATTGTGTTTGAAAATTTTTATTTGAATATTTGAAACTTTTTATTTTATTACTTTAAAAAAATTTTATTTGAATATATTTAGCATTTTTATTTATTCAAATAACGGCAAAGCTAAATTTTCACATGATCCTTCAAAAATCATTCTAATATGTCGATCTGGTGCTCAAGAAAAAATTCTTATCAATGTTGAAAACAATTGTGCTACTTAATGTGCAGGATAAACATTTTTTCCAGGATGTTTTGATTTATACAAAGTTCAAAAGTTAGAATGTATGAATGTCTTTAGAGATCAACTTTTGAACAACTTAACATAACCCTGCTAAATGAAAGCATTAATTTATTTTTATGCTTTATAATATACATCATAACGATATTTAAATATAAATTTAGATAAATGTTAAATCTTAATGTTAAAAGTTTTTTCATTTGTCCCTTAGGTCCATTTATGTTTTCACAATCATTTACTGATGGTTCAGTTAATGTTTAATGTAGCATAAAATTCAACATAGTAAAGATAGATGACATACACAGGCAGTGGCCACACAGGTACCCCAGTCAGCGTAGGTCTCAACAGTAATCTTGGACAGTGCTGTTCGCATCAAAGGAATAAGGAATTTCCATAATGCCTCCACCTATGTGTGTGTGAGAGAGAGAGAGGTGTTTCAAACACGAATATGGTTAAACATCTCAGTTGCTCCCTAATTTTAGTGCATCCCTCAAACTTGCGGCAGGGCTCACCTTGCCAAAACTCCAGTGCTTGCTGCCCCTAATCAAGCCTGCGATGATCTCAGCCACACAGCGCTGGGTGCTCTCATGAGAGTCATCTGCCAGCCGCTCCATGTGAGGCTTTAGAACAGGCAGAAAGGCATCACTGTAGTTCCGGAAAAGTCCCTGTGGGGGTTGAATGAGAAAGCAAGCCATCTGTATTTTGTAATAATTGGTATGGCAGGTGAGAGAGCCAGGACTGAGAGCTGGTTAAAGTGCAGAAATTTGCAGAGACATAGCTGGGAGAAGAACAATTGTATTTACTGCTCTTCACAAATGATTTATTAAAAGCATCCTCAAATTCTGTGCGACCTCTCGGTTTGGGAATTACAGAAGGGGAAGCTGCAACAAAACTGCTGAAATCAGTGAACACAAACAGGATGATAACAATCCGATATGTTCTGAATTTTACATTTGAAATGTTTTCTCTTTTCTGAGAACTACAAAAATAGACGCCAGGTGAATTATGTGGGGATTGAACATATTAACATCTTAATGTACTTATGTATGCACCCTAGTGCAGAGGACACTAAGCAAATATCCAGGGCAAACAGTGGCTAGTTAACAGGATTTACAGGCACATCTAAAAATAATTCTACAGCATACATCAAGGCCATTCAACGTATTTTAATTAGAGCCGAGTATGAAACGCATCACACAAGTCACTCAATACACTGCAATGCATCATAAAATAATTATTGGCTTGTGAATGAAATGGTGTCAAACATGTGAAAGAGAGAGTGAATATGCATTGTTCAAATTGACCCTTTTTATGAAATTATTCTATATTCGATTGCTATGTCGTGAACATATCCCTTGAATGCATTCTGTAGTCCCTTTAGTCTGGCTCTCTCAGATATTTCGCATGATCACCATATATGAGTAATTATCTCCATGGGAATGTCTGACACTGGTGCATACATACTGAAATAGACGAGCCAGGCGTGAAAGCTTGATAGGTGTAGCAACAGTAACTAGGGAGGGCGGGACTTAGCGAAGGGTCAATTGTCTCATGCTGTTCGCTTCACGTGTCTGACCACACAGAGTTTATACATGTGCCTTAGTATGCTGGTACCTTGAAGAGACAGAAGCGACGAGGATTGAACTTGTCTTTGCCCTTTCGGTCCTCAAGGGAAAGGAACTCGATGAGCTGTTTGATAAACACTGGGTCTGTGAAATGGTCATAGATGATGCGTTCCCTCTGTTGGAAAATAGGATACATAGTTCAAAGGTCATCAGTAAAACAAAGTGTCGGGAAGTACGGTTGAGATCTGTCCATGTATACCTCATTCATGTTCTCAGCAGCAAGATCCTCAGGCTGCTCTGCTTCAGGGGCATATAGCATCAACTTCCTATGAGCAAAGGAACAGAGAAGGTGAGGAAAAAAGGCTGGAAGCACTGAGTCATGCAGTGATCAGAGGCTGAGAGGGTATACTTTGGCCAGCAGTAGTATCCCCAGTGTGTCTTCTCTACAAAGCAGAAATTGTCCCAGTCCTGCTGGGTTTTCGGCAGGCTGTCACTGTGGTACTGCAGCCAGTCGTTCCCCGGCCTGTCTCCTGCCACCAGCCCCTCCGGCTCGGATACACGACCTGCAAAGCACCACATGTGTAACTGCTGCTTCAACAGATACCTTGCAGGTGGACCAACAGTTGGATTTAATTGTACAATTTATTTGTTTTCACAGAGATGTTTACTCACTTATATCAGAAGGAGTAACAGCTATTTTCTTGCGTGGTCTCTTCAGCTGTTTCAGTATGCCTGCCACAGCAGCAATCGCCATCTATATCAGTGAGCATTGGAAGCAAAACCAATGAATATACAATTTACACAATATATAATTTACACAATGGTTTTAAATATATAACAGCCCATCATTCACTTCCATTTAAAAGTTTGAGGTAAGTAAGATTTGTTTTTGTTTTTTTTTTAAATAATACTTTTATTCAGAAAGATTATCATTAAATTGATCAAAAGTGACAGAAATCATTTGAAACATTGCAAATATATATTTTTTTCTATTTAAAAAAAACTGTTCTTTCTATTCAACAAATATTTCTGGAAAAAAAAAATTCCAAAAAAAAAAATATATATATTTATAGTCGACAACGTTGTCAAACCGATCCCTGTTCACGCAACAAAACAACAACAAAAACGACTATAAATGCTGCATTATGATAGTCAGGCCTGGCCAGTAGTTGTCACTTTGTACAAGTAAACACATAATACACATGAAATCACCATTTTCACATTTTTTTTTTGCCTTTTTGTAGTTTACATGGAGAGGATAAAAGTTATTGTTTTCAAAAACTTACATATTGAAACCCATTTTCAAAAGTTTGCATTTTCAGGTACCCAAATTGCCAGTCATGCAAATGAAAGGCCAAAACACATAAAAAGTTGTGTGTCATGTAAACGGCCTCTTAGAATGATTTCTGACGGATTGTGTGACACTGAACTGAAGACTGGAGTAATGATGCTGAAAATTCAGCTTTGCCATCACAGGAATTAATTAAATGTTAAAATATATTTAAATATAAAAAGTAAGAGACTTAAAAAAAGAATTAGGGTGCAGAATGGAGACCCCTAATAAATAGGAATTGAATATAAAATAAGCAAAATAATAGCATTCCACCAACCTTGCGAACAACTAGCGCATCGTGGTTGAGGCTTCGTATAAAGAAGAGCACCACAGGAGCCGGGAGAGGATAGTCATCTCTTAGCAGTAGAGACAGGAAGCCAATAGCAATGTGCTCAAACTTCCAAGGCCTGATGGCACGCAAAAGAGCATATTCACAAATTTGTGGTTTTATGTGTCTAGAACATCTATTTAATAGATTAAACATCTATTTAATACTTACAGATCCCTGTTATTTAGACATTCCAACAGATCTTTCAAAAGCTTTTCATATTTCCTGGAAGAGGGAACAGCAAAGATTTACTACACAATGTTAAATGAGTAATAAAGGTTGTGAGTCTGTATGCGTGTAGCACTTACTGCTCTGCATCCTGGTTTTTGTCTTGTTGAAGTGCGAGCCCTTGCTCCAGCTCCTGGTCTACAGGAGTCCCAATGTATGGAGTGGGTTGCCTTGAATCTGTGATCCTCCGGCCAAGAAAAACCGCACTCTCAGGTACCTACAGATTCATCAAGGGAAACATGAGTCTTACAAAATAAGACTGCTGTTGTTTTACACCATACACATAGCCTAAAACTGATAGCAATATTCCTGCAAACTTTCGCAGTCAAATGTTCCATTGTCTACTGTAAATAGTGTTGCGATTTATGAAGCACCAACTTGAACCTGTTCTGAAACCCTGATGGGGAAATCTTTTCCACTTAAGTGAAATTCTAGATCACAATTTTTTGCAGAAGAGTAAATCTGAATCTGAATAACACACCGCAGTGGCAAAATATATACTATTATGAACAAAACAGGTGACGCTGCTCACAGTAAAATCGATGCCGATGGTTTCATACTGCCGGTGTACTTTGTCTGCGAGGTCATCGAAGAGTCTGACGATGGACGGCTTCTCTAGGGACATAGCTGAGCTGAGGCCTGAACGCACTATGGCTGGCCATGTCTGACTGATGCAGTCCCAGTCATGCAAGTTAGCAAGGCACACTCCACTATGGTTCCCAAGCAAGCAGTACAATGCTCCCTACAGCAAAATATGATAAAAACAATGGTATCATGTCAATAAAATAAATTAACAACTGCAACAGGTGCAAATTATAGAAAGTGAAAACTATAGATTGCAGACTTTGAACTGTTGCTGGGTGACATCAGTTCGGTTGGGCTCCAGTAGCTCCAGGACACGAGGAGTAATGTCTCGGCAGCAGAAGTTATAGGTGCCCAAAGCTGTGAACAACACATTCTGGGCCTTGCTGCGGACCTGAGGGGCCCAAAAAAAGGATATTCAGGAGTACATACAAAATAAAAAGGATTATTTAAAATGTAAAATTTGGTGGATGTGGACTCAAGACCTGGCTGTAGGTGCTGGTAGAAAGACGCAAAAGGTCCCTCAACAGGTCCTGATGAACAGTCTTGTATTCACACCCCTCGACCAACAACTTTCGCATCTAATAGTGGAGAGCAGGGGGGACATTTCTTACTTCCAACTAGGTGTGTTACAATATACTGGTATTGACAATGATCATAATACTCAACAAATGAGAAATCTATCATTTTAAAGCAACTCCAACACAGTAAGTGGCAGTATTGCAAATGTTGGTTGGCACCTGACATAAAAGACAACAGTGCAATGCTTACAAATTTTGCTGCACTGGCTGCATTTTTACTTCCGAATATTGTAGATATCACCAAATTAATGTCGTTGTGAAATATTTTGGCCATGATAATAGTGTAGAGAAAATCTGATATTGTGAATGCCCTACAATATCTATTATGTGCCAATTCCCTAAGCCAGGTTATTAGCATTGGCGCCTACCTCATGCTGAAGAAGAACTCTGTCAATCAGAAGGGCTCGGATGTGCTGTTTCTTCCCATGAAGCTGAAAAGAATAAAAAGATTGAAGTCAATTATACATTGCAAATATAAAATGCCACAGGATATTTTCTCAGGCCCAACTACACACCCTATTCTCCATAGACTTCTTCACCAGGGTGAAACTCTTCCAACGAGAGTCAAACTCATGTTTGTGGGAACCTTTGAAATGCATTAGGTCACTGATGATCTGAAAGAGACAAACAATTGATAAACCTATTGACTTTAACAGCTAATTATTACTATATGATCCAATACAATTAACAGCCTTATAAACAATGATCAATTAATGTTGCGTAAATATCTACTGCGCTCACCTTGATAATGGCGAAAAGGGATTTGGTGTCATCCTCTGAGTGCTCCAGAATGTAATCTACAAAAGAGAATTAGAAGATGCATGGGCTGACTGTTTCAAGAATTATGGGTAATTATGGTTCAGTTAAAGTGAGTTTTGTGTGCAAGTAGGTGTGGAAAATGAGGAGCACTCACGAAGCAACTGTCTCATCACTTTACAGATGGCCTCACGGTAGTTCTCTCTGGACTTATCTGAAGAAAAAAAAAAGCAAAGCTTTACTGAAAGGGTCTTTAAGGGGGGCTTGTGAGCTCGTGATTATTTACCTCTGCCCACATGGCACGCCTCCACCTACTCGTTTTTTTCCCCGGAAAGACTCGGTACAGCCTATCTTTCTTTTACAAATATAATAAAACTAAAAGAATTTTTGGAGATATGAAGGATGCAATACTACTCTATAGGTCCTCTATAGGATTGACATGAGATTTAACTTTAACTGTACATTCACAGTGTTTCTGCAGGTTTCAGTAAGTCAACTTTAAGACCTTTTTAAGACATTTTAAGACCATAAACATTGAAATTTAAGACCCCAAGTTCATTATTTAAAATGTAGGTGAGCGGTATGCGCGCTCATAATGGAAGCGACGCGGTGCGACGTGCTTGTTTTTTCCAAACGTGTCCAGGTCGCATCGAGATAAAAACATCTCAACTTTTCAGAATGCCGCAAGCACACCATAAGCGCACAAGAGGTGTGTAAATGGCCTCTTGGCAAGCTACCTCATATCAAGCCACGAGCTAATATCAACCCAAGCGGCGCGTTTGAACCGATTTGAACCCCTGCACTAGAGCTCCGCTTTATAGGCTACGACTCAATATTTTTTCCTACTTTGTAATAACTTTCTGCGGCCATTGTTTTGGATGAAGGTAAAAACTTTAAGACCTGACTAAATCAAATTTAAGACCTCAGATGAAAATGCAGCCGTTTTTAAGACTTTTTAAGGCCTTAAATTTAAAGTTCAAAATTTTAGAGTTCGCGAATTTAAGACCCCACGGAAACCCTGCATTTATCACAACAACATGAGACAACAGGTTTCATAAGCAATTGCTCAGTTGTGGCTTACCATAGTCAACACCAATGTAGAGCTTTGTTTCCTCCAAACTAAGCAGGCTGGGAACACTTTAAAAAAAGAAAATGAAAAAAAATAAATAAATAAATCATATTCATACTTAAGTACTACAGTTTGGGTCGGTAAGATTTTTTTTTACATGTTTTTGAAAAAAAAAAGTCTCATCAAGGCTGCATTTATTTGATCAAAAATACAGCACAAACAGTACTATTACGACATTTAAAATCATGATTTTAATGTATATAAAAATCTAATTTATTCCTGTGAATAAACCATTAGGCAACTCCAGTCTTCAGAAATCATCCTAATTTGCCGATTTGGTACTCAAGAAACATTTCTTATCAATGTTAAAAACAGTTTAATATTTTTTGTGGAAACCTTGATACATTTTCTTTCAGGATTGTTTGATGAATGAAAAGTTCAAAAGAACAACATTTACCAGACATTCTAACTTTCTAACATTCTAAAGGTCTACTGACCAACTTACTTGCAAAAGACAAAATAATTCTTACCGACCTCAAACATAAAATGATGCATTTCAAAATATACTTTCCCCCCGCTTTTAACAATTAAATACAAAAGATTAAATAATCATGATATCATGAGTACTGTGTTTTTCTTTGCACGAGGGTACATTGTTCAATATATCAGTATGTTTTAGGACTTACAGGCCTGTGACTAAGGTTCCATCAAGAGGGGGCAGCATGCTGCCAGCACCCAGCAAACAGTGCTGGACTATACACAGACTCTGAAGAACATCATCTCTGTTTAAAAAGGGCAGAAATAAGTCTGAATTAGCAAAACCAATTGAAAAAAAAATTGGTTTTGATTTTTTTGGTTTGTTTGTCTTTACCATTATTACAGAGTGCACTTTTGACCTCTGACCTGCTCATGTCCTGTTCTCCCTGTGCATATCTCTGCAGGCGCTGGAGCTCGGGCTGCAGCAACAGGTCCAAAACATAGAACACAAATGCTGTCTCCTCTGCGCTGGGCACGTGCCATTGGATCTCCAGATGCCACAGATCACCTGGACGACCCCAGTCCTGCAATAAGAACAAGAAAGGAGGAAGAGAAAACTTACGGGATCAACAATGATCCAATACATTTGAGAAAACAAAAAAAAGTCTAAGCAAAAATTGGACACATTCGCAGTACCTTAATGGGCAAGTACTCTTGCAGGGGTTTGTTGAAGCCGCCGGGAACACTGCAGTAGTCTGTGGGGTAGGTGAGCGCTGTGGAACGCAGGATATGGTGCAACAGGTTGCAGGCCAGAGTGTAGCCCTGTTTACAGCGCAGGCGCAGGGTCAGCTGCAGAGTCTGAACCAGCTGTGTGCGGTACAGGAGGAGCTTTTCCCCATCCACACGAGTCACCTGAAGAGCAATGAGAGGGGGTGGCAATGTGAGACAACAATCCTAGTCAAATGTCTAAAATAATCTTGTCTCGTAAAGTGACTGATAACACTTTTTATAGGCATTATCTCCATTATGCTCCTAATGAAAAGTGCATGTGAGACGAACTTCATAGTTGAGTCTAGTTTAAAAGGATAGTCCACCCAAAAATGAAAATTCTGTCATCAGTTACATTTACTCACCCTCATGTTGTTTCAAAGCTTTATGACCACCAAAAAAAAAAACTTATTTTGAAGAATATTGGTAACAAAATGGTTTCTGTTCCATTGAAGTCTATTATCTGGATAGAAATACAATGGGAGTCGTTGGGAACCGGAACAATTTGGTTACCAACATTCTTCAAAATATATTTTATATTCGGCAGAAGAAATTAAGTCACACATGTTTGGAATGACATGAAGGCAAGTAATGCCAATGACAATGCTAATGACTTAATCTAATAAGCATAAAACACAAATATTAGAAAAATATTTGGTGAAATTGTACTTTACTTAGATTACTTCACATTAGTATTTACCACAAGCATAGATAACACACTTATATTTGTGATCTTTATTAGATTTTGATGAAAACTTATCCATGAAGAACATATGTAAATGTGATGCTGATCTAAATTATCTTAACAAGATAAATAGTATTAATGCCAACTGTTTAGAAGAGCCTACAAGCCAGGACTGAGGCTATGATGCCTAAAAATGTTGCCTATATAGGAATCCATCATGATTTTGGAACACAGCTTAAGATTTTTATGTGTAGTGGTATGACATAATGTTGTGATCACCTCAGACAGCAGCTGAAGGTTCCAGAGCAGTTCTTTATCCAGTTCTTCCTCCTTCAAAACATCTTCATCTGAAATACACCAAAACTTAAGTAAGGATGGTGACACACTCAACATGACACAAACACAGTTATTTTCTTGTACGCACTGGCAGTTAGATGCGTAATGGCGTTACAGCAGTGTGGTACAAACAGTCTGAGAGACTCAGCAGGGTGACACTGAAATAAAGCAGAGGACAGCTGAATCAATACGGTCTCACAGCTGTGTATCTGTCCGCACAAATTGGGGAAAGGGGAAGTATTACCTTAGCAGATGCTCTGCACATGTCTGCCACCATCCTGCCTGCGACACGAGTCTCAAAGATGTTGGTGGTGGCAAAATTGAAGACTTTCTCAAGAGCCACCTATAGACAGACAACTGAGTTCATTTGAAATAGAAATCTTGCACAACATTACACATATCTTTATGGTCACTTTTGATAATGTTTAATGCGTCGCTGAGTAAAGCATAAATATCCTTTAAAAATTTTTTTTTCCAATCTCCAATCTTTTGAATAAAATAATTTATAGCAGGGCTGCCAACTTTGAGGTTTAGCTTGTAGTGGGGGTGGGGTTAAAAAACAAACTTGCATCACAATAAGTGTATTGTGATTGTCAAAGTATTTGGTAACTAAACAGAATTTCATTAAGTTTGGTTACGACATGTGACAGTGTTTCCATGGTACAATGACTGGTAGGCTACTGTTTTTATTAGTGCGTGACACAAACTTTACGATTTCAATCTTGACGATTCATTTGAATAAATATCAGGTACAGTAGCTTCGTGCTAATTTTTCTCAGGGGAAAAGAAAATCTCTCAACTAATGCTGTAAACATGCAAGGAGCCTTGCCAGCTGGCATTATTTATTAAAGGTTAAAATTCACAACTTAAATAATATAATGCTGTTTTCATTATAATAATGTTTTGTTTTTTTGAGTGAAAATACAACATTACATACAATATACAGTAGTCCATATATTTTAGCGCAATACTCCTCTCTAGTTAATTTGTCTAGCTAACTAACATGCTATGGTCATTAAATGGCACACTCTTCTCAGCTGTTTTACTGACCTCTTGAAACCAGCAGAAACACTCCTCAGTTAAATGAGACATACATTTCGGTGGGTTGTACTGCATCTTTCAACATACATTGACATTATATAATGTTCATTCATGTTTATATAGTATTAACTAGTAGTAAAGTGAAAAAGATGATTGGTTCACGTGCCGCTTGAACTGAGGTGCTACAGCAATCTGTGTCAAGTCACATTTAAGAGTGCCAAAACAGTTTTTATTGTTTGAATTTGGTAATAAAATTGATAGAACTTGAAAGCTGAGACTGTTTCATATCAAAGAAATCTGCTCTTTCTTGAAAGCTGGTGTCAGTGTCCTCTTTGCTTCGGGATTTTCCACTTTGTGAGAAAATGGATTTGTGAAGTGAGAGAGTGAGAGCAGTGTCAATTGCGCGAAACGTCTCATGCTGAAAGAGTGAGAGTTGGCAGCCCTGTATATAGACCATCAAAACAACTTTACATTGTGCTTTCATCACTGACTTTATGCAAATACAACAGTGCAGTCTGTTGAGACAACATGTGAATCAGCCTATGAATTAGTCATCATATACACTCACATATACTATTACTCACTGAGCCGCAGATTATTAAAAGCCAAGAATGTCAAAAACAGAGCTCGAGACCTCTATTGACATAAATGCTATTTTAGTCCTTTTTAATCCATTTTAAAATTGGTAAGATTAGCAAAATTAGTCTAATTACTAAGATACTTTAAGATTATGTAAAACACGTAAATATATAATAAAAACCTTGAATATCTCCATGGAGCACTGTGTCAGAATGGTGCTGAAAGTTGATGAAAGGCCCAGCTCCACCAAACTCTCTAAATGAGTCATTTTCTCTGTCTCAGTCTCCTCGCGTGTCTGCTCCAGAGTGCTGCTGTCAATCAATGCAAAACACCTACAGACACATAAAATAGGGCATAAGACACAGCAATACCGTGTTTTATACTGAAGCAGACACGACTAAATGACTCACCTGTCCATAAACTGCAGAACAAAGTCTTCGAACTCAGCAGAAGCCGAACACAACTCTCTCTCCATCTAAAAAAAAGTAAAAGACATTAGGATCAAATATAGAAAGAATAATAATGTAAAACTGTGTAATGGCTGTTATTATATAACATTTTCAGAGCCTTACCTCTGTCAAGTCATTCTTCTCATGGAGGGCTGATGAACAGTCCACTAAAGGCACTAGAGTAGTGAAAGTAGCAATGAACTGGAATGTGATCTAAAAAAAAAAGAAGTAGTTCAAGACAAATATGAATAAATTCACATCTGAGAAAGCAACAACAAGGAATTAAAATTGTCATATTTTGTGTGCTTTATTTCATCAGTAGTTTCATGAACACCATTGTTAATGTTTATTTCATAGTTTACCCACCATGCATTTGCTGAAGTCATTAGGGTCAACACCAGGTAGTGCTCTCATAAGCAGGGGCAAGACGTGTGCGGGACCTTCGGGATAATGTCGGCCTCCACTGAGAAGACTGCGGGCCATGCCAATCATGCAGCTGAGAGTGGCAGTAAGCTGGTGCGGCTCCGTCAGTGTCTCCATTGCAGGATACGTCCTGCAGGGGGCAGCACATTCACACATTACACACTGTGGCTTTTAGTTTGTTCCAAATTTGGGAACAGTCCAGCTCCTGCTTTCCAAGACAACTGCTTACAAAGCCTATTTACAAAAATTGGATTTGTAAATCCTGACCGTGAATAAAAAGACGACACTCTAAATGCTGATAAAGCATTAAGTCTTTCGCTTACTGATTTTTATACTGCAAGTTATCTCCAATAACTTTTTAAAGATACAAAAGTAAACATTTTAACATTTAAAGGTACAATATGTAGGATTTTTGCAGTAAATGTTACACATTTTCTTTAGTTGACTACTTACAATATCCCCAATATTTCCAACTATTTATAAATCGTGAGAAAATTGCAATTTTAACCAAGGAAATGGGATGTGTCTGCAGGGGTGAGGAGTTGCCAGTCAATGGCGTCAAATCCGCGATACCCTCAGTTTCCGTTCGTACTGCCATAGTAACCATGACGACAGACGTGGACAACTGGGTTATGCCTAGCGACATGCTCACGCTGTTATTTTTTTTGTTCAAATATTTTGGACCATAGCAAGCAGACTTTTACCCCTTTTCCACCAAAAAAAGAACTGGTTCGGAACTGGTGCTGGTTCAAAGTTAGTTCGGAGCTGGTTCAACTTGCGAACCCGTTCGCTTTTCCACTAACTAGAGCGCTCAGGGATCGACGTCGTTACGTCACTGTTTACGTCGCTTGCAAGTACCTTGCTTTGGGATTATCTCT